>VZRZ01003845.1:149899-184796 GCA_013398175.1 Climacteris rufus | reverse complement strand
GACCCCCCGCCTTCCCCGGCGCCTCCCCCGGCCCACAGCCCGGAGCCCGCCGGGTCCGGAGCGCGGCGGCAGCGCGGCCATGGGCTCCCGGCTGAGCCGCCAGAGCAGCCTGGAGGAGGAGAGCGGCGAGGAGCCCTGCCCCGGCAGGCTGGAGGGCGGCCGGGGCGACTTCCACCTCTCCTCCCTGCTCCTGCACCCGCAGAAGCTGCCCGGGGTGCTGCGGAAAGCCTCGCCCGCGCCCTACGTGCGGCGGGTGGGGTGGCTGCGGGAGATCCAGGCCACCATCCGGGAGCACAAGCGGGAGCACGCCGTGCACATCCTCCGGCTGCTGAGGAAGGTACCTGCCGCGGGATGCGGGCCCGGGGCGGGGCAGGGCAGGGCAGGGCAGGGCAGGGCAGGGCAGGCACAAAGGGCGGTGCGGGGCCGGGGGCTGCAGCCCCTGCCCGGCGCTCTGGCGCAGGGAGCCGCGGTTCAGGAGCCCCCTCCCCGGCGGTGGGGTCTGCAGCCCCCTTGGCGGGGCTCTTTGTGCTGCCTATCTGCGCTCCGTGCCCCGCTCCTTTCTCCCCTCGGTCCCCACCACGCCAGGCGACAGCAGCCCCGGCTCCCCGCCACCTCCCCGGCCCCCAGCCCGGGCGAGGGGCAGCTGGCCCGACTGCCCGGGGGCAGAGAAGGGGCTCCGAGGGAGCTGGCAGGAGAGCTGTGCTGCACGCAGGGAAAGGGGTCCGGGCTCGGGCTGTCCCCATCCAGAACCCTCCACGCCAGCCCCGGGTGTGCTCAGGATTGATGCCCCCCAGAAAAAAGCCACTGCCATCCCACTGTCACCACATCCCGTTATGCCCACTCAGCCAGGCGTCCTGAGATCTGTCAGGGACAACCCAAAATGGTTTTGGAGTGACCTCTGGGACAGTCTAAGCTGAGAGGAGAGGTAAAGGGGTCAGTGTATCACTGGGAACGTGCTTCTGTCTGCCGCCATTCAGGAACAGAAAAGCCAGTGTGCAGACAGTGTGGTGCCAAACTGATGCTGAGGACAGAGCCCTGCTGCTGGAACAGAGCCATCTCCTTCATCACTCACTGCTTCCATCACTTTGCAGCCAAACTCAGCTGCCCCAAACTGCAGGCAACTCCGTAATTGGTAGCACAGGGCACAAAAACCACCTCTGATTTGGACATAAAACACCATCAGTTTGTAGCTTATCATGTTGGTCATTAGATAATGATCTGTTTCATCTTGGGAACATACATTTCTTGCCTTGGTAGCAAGTAACCTTTGGGTGTGAGTACAGTGGAGCAGGGACTGGCTCGCTGGATGCTTGTGCTCCCACACCACCAGCTCCAGGGAGCTGCATTAACAGCCCTGTCTGCTCTGCATGTCCAGGGTTTTACAACACATCTAACAGTGGTGGTCATTGCCTACTGGTAAGTTGCACACTCACAACTAGGAATTTACAGCACCAAAAATTACATTTCTGCTTTTCCTGTCCCCTATCTTAGAATTCACACGAGAACTGTTACATACACCACAAACACTCTTCTTGGCACACATGTAGGTGGATAAACTCACAGCAGAGAAACCTCTATGTGTGCATTAGTATGGCAGACAAGGGTTGAATAAGATTTCAAAGTCAGTTTTGGAAAGGCACTATTGCAAGAAGCTTGTGGAGGCAACCACTCACATCATTGATGTGGCAATGTAACATGAACAGACTTTGTTGGGGTATGCCAGAGGCCAGAACTACAGAATGTCATTTTCTATAGTGCTCAGTACCTCTCCTGGACACTGAGGCACTGAAACCCTCCACAGACCCTGGAGGTCTCCAGAAGGTCCCTCTGTGAACAGACAGGGTTTGAGTACTAAGTCACAGGGCCATATGGAATGGAGGGTCATTTCTAAGCTCCTTTCAGGATCAGTTGAACACTTGGCTTCCCCACATCTGTGCTGAGAATTACCATGTCCTGAACACTCACATTTTGCCTGCTGCCTTTCCAGTTCTCCATGTTATTCCTGGTCCCCATCTCTGCCTGTCCATGTCAAAACAGTTCACCTGTTCATGACAGAACAGTGGGACACGTGTCTTGTAGTCACAGCATGGCCTTCCTCTGCCAAGCAGGATGGGAACCCCAAAGCCTTTGGTTCGTTGAGTGCTCAGGGGTTTCAGAGACAGAGGGGGCTACACCACTAACATGTGCCACACCCTTCAAGAGCTGAGCACAACTGTCACCCAGTCTGGGGTCGGGCAATCACAACCAGTCCTCCTCACATGACCAACGTCAGCTTCAGATCAGCCTTTTTTCTGATTTACAAATTTTCCTCACTCCACCACTAAATTCACCCCTTAGCTTGGTCCCCAGCATGTCCTTCCTTACCTTGGCAGTAACACGCTCTTGGGAGTCACGGATTAATGTGTCCCAGGGGAGGGTCTGCTGGTTACCTGTAAAAAGAGAGAGACCTTCTTCACTCTAGTGGACAGGGAGGATATTTAACATCACACCCCATCACTGTGCCTTGGGCCAGCGTGCCAACACCCCAGGGAAGGCAGAGAAATGGTGGGACTGGAATTGCAGCCTCCTCAGGTGAGCAGACAGCTCAGCCAGGCCAGAGGACAGGGAATCCCGTGTGCCTCCTGCTGCTCCCACAAGACACAGACCTTGCCCAGCCCTGCAGGTGTACCCTGCAGATGTATCTGCCAGTGGTTTTTGACCTGTGGTCTGCAGACTCCAAAGGGCTGTAGATTATTCCTAGGATGTTCAGAGGGTGTGACAACATCAAGCAAGCCAGGCAGAAGCAGATCCACTAAGAGAGTGCAAAATCCTGGCATTTTAGAAGACTGCATGGAGAACAACTGCCAACCACAGGTGCACACATGCCATGTACATGAACACTTGGACAGCTCCATTGCACATCATCTACCCCAGAAATGCCCACCAGCAGAAGCCAGACCAGTTTTCCTGCTGATCTAGGTGGGCATCACTCAGCTGAAGCCCCAGGAGACATCAGACTTACACCAGCAAAAAGTCTGGTGTAATCTGTTTTGCCTGTGCTGAGACAATGGCCAAGTGTCATTTTTAAGACAACAGCACTAAGCCAACTGAACTGGCAAGGGTTATAATATTCTGCTGTCTGCAGCCACCCTTTAGGTGGTACAGAATTTTCCAAGAAACGAGAGAGGGAGGGAGGCAGATAGGGAAATAAGTAAGATGAACTAGAAAATGCCTCTGGGCTAAGAATTTATGGAATATCAATGTGAAGTGAATATTTACAGCTATATTACTTACAAAACCCTTGCAGGCAGGATTTATAATGGGAATGCAGATTCATCTTAATGGTACAGCTCCAAGTGGGGGAGTTTAATTACTGCTCTGACATCCACTGCTGCATGCCCAGCCATGCCATCCTCACGGCAGCTTTCTTCATCTGTGCACATTACACTTGGCGTGGGAGGCTCCATTTCCCTGAAGCCTTATGGTGAAGGGAGACACTGGCATGATGCCTTGGTGCACTCCTGGCCCACATCCAGCTGTGGCTGTCTGTCCTTCAGGACTGATCCATAGCTTGGGTTCCTTGGTTGCTTATGGATATCATCTGTATACACATAGGGATGAGGCTGTAAAGTATTTAATTTATTCTCCCTCTCTGTCTCTGTAGCCAGGGTCTCTTAGGATTGTGCTTTCTGCTCAATCCAGCGTACCCAGAGCACGATACAGCACTGGCTTTGACTGGTGCTTAGAGTTAAGATCCCAAACCTGTGCCAGCTATGGCTCCATCCCTGTTGGTGATGTATGTGCATACATCCAGCTTTTTTCCCCTTCCTCACTCCTTTTTTTTTAGCTCTCAGTCACTGGGTGGTGCCTGAAGCACACGCTCAGCAGAGCAGTGTGAACATATGGGGCACCCATTTGCTTATTCATTTCTCCTGTCAGCTGCATGCAGAATGGGGAGAAGACTTGTTCCTCCCTCAGCTGAGCCCTCCTTATCAACTGAATCAAACCCAGCACCATCCCTGTTAGGGAGTTTTTCTGTTCTACATTTCTACTCCTAGGGGATTTTTTTTGCCCTTGTGGCACTTTTCATGTATGTGATCTCTCCCACATATTTTTTTGTTTGTTTTTCACAGTGCTGTGGTACCTCCTGATTGCAATAACTGTGTTAAATGTATTAGCTCTTGGCTTTCCTCTTAGCAAGAAACAGCTTAGTTCCTTGCAGTAGGACCTATCTGGCCCCTGGGGAGGCTTTTTGTTCCCAAAGATGCTGAGGTTTCTTCCAAAGGTGCCCTGTGCCCTGGTCCACACAGTTAAGTTGCACAGACCACAGATGCTCCCTAGCTCACACTGTGGAAGATGGGAAGAGGAGTCCCTCTGACTGTGGTGTAAAGCCACCTATAAATTTACCATTACACTCAATATGCTTAGTGCTTACTGAGAAATTCCCAGCACAGCTAAACTCATCCAGATGGGCCGGACTTCTGCTCAGCCAGCCATCACCAGGGTGTAAGGAGCATCTAAATACCTGAGAAAGGTTTGATTCTTCCAGAAAAGCTGAGACTGGAGAAGCAGCTTTAGAGCCAGCCTTCCTGCTCAGCTTCTTCAGCAGATTCACACATAGAGGCTGACAAAACTGTGCTTCTCTGAAGTTAATTCTCTCCAGGCTCCAGCAAGCCTGGAAATGATGGAGTTCTCACCTTCCTGTGGTAGGTGGAAATAAGGTGGTCAGCGCCTAGGCTGACTAGCTCCAATTAACACTGCATCTCATTCAGCTCTCTGGCTGCTTGCAGCCTTCCCAGCACGGTAATGCTGGGTCAGACGCGGCTGCTTCACCTCTGCTGGATAATTTCCTGTACTGGGCATCCAGCTGGCACCTCATCAGATTTGCTCTCTGGTTTCAAAACACCTCGTGGATATAGCCCTGAGGAAGCCCATGTATCTGACTGACTGCTTTTCTTGTAGGACCTGGGACTGGAAGGAACATTTCTCAATGAAGTGCTCTACAAAAATGCAACTTTCCTCAACTTGGTGGATCCCATCTCCCATGACCTGCTGATGAGCCTTGCTAGAGATCTGCAGTGTCCCAAAAAGGTGAATTCTCCCTCAGCTCAGTGAATGCTTTGTGACACAGCACAGATGTAGAGCCCTAAAGGGGCAGCTGGGGCTGGGTGCTGCCCTGCAGTCAATCCTTCAGAGCCAGGCAGTGTGTGTGCTCTGGGAGTGGCAGCATATGGATTGTGGGCCATGTTGCTGTAAAAATCAGTTCAAACTACCTCAGAACACGAATGCAGCTGAAGGAGGGGGTGGTTATGTGCACACAAGTCAGGAAATTACTTTTTGTGCCCACAGTAAACTCGGTGACATGGTACAGAGCCATATTCACTGGTATCACAGGGGTTTGATGCAACCAGAGCTCAGGGGGAGCTCGTGGGGCTGCAGAGGAGAGCAGAGAGCTCTGCAGGAAAACCACCTCTCTCTTCCCAGACCCTCTGCCACACATAACTACCCCAACCCAGCATTACATCCCCCATAACCCAGATCCCTCAGTAAAGAGTGGTGCTGTAGGAGTATATTGCAACTCGGGGTTCAAGAAGTAAACGTGTTATGTGCACAGTATCCCTGCACCTTCCTTCAGAGGATGAGGAGACCAGAGACAGAAGGCAGGGCTGAGTACAAACATCACAGGTGCCACAGTCCCACTGCAACACCAGCATCTATTTCTGTTACCCTTTGCCACCACAAACACTTGGATTTGAAATGTATCCATTTGCTCATCAGGCTTGGCAAGTGTCATGTTTGCTTCATAAGGAGAGCAACAGAGTGAATTTCTTTATTCAGAGAGAGATATTAAATACACACAGCCCAGAGCAAGCAGCAGAGCCCCAGGGAATACACTGAATGCCTGGTGTAGATTAGTGGCATTTCTAACCTTGTTCTGCTGTCTCCTGAGGCTCACTGATAACAATTAACCAGTCAGGTCTCAATAGACAAACTACATTTAGCCAAAGTTTAATCATCATTATTGAGCTGCAACACAGCCTAAAAAAAAAAAATCTTTCCAAGTGTAATCTCTGTGCAATTTGTATAAGCATCTAAAGGGAGGGGTGGGTTGGAGCAGCAGTACCTTTAGCCACACTTCACTTGACCTCATCTCCAAGCCTGTGCTGTGCAGTGCCCCTCAGGGCAGGCAGCAGGAGGGGATGTTACCCTCCTCCAGTACCCACATAACACTACCATTTTATACACCTGCATATACCCCCCCTTTGGTTTCATGCCTTACAGATGCACATGCTTATCTGCACTGACACATGTACCAATACATTAAATATTATTTTCCTCATTCCTAATGAAGATACTGAGCACCTGAGGTGCCCTTCAAGGCCGGCAGAGGTTTAATTAAGTGGTTGCAGAAATTCAGTACCTACAGCACCAGCACCCTTCCCAGAACAATGTCAGACCACGTCCCCTCTCTGACCCTGGCTGAGCATCTGGTGGGTGTAACTGCATTACAGGCAAACAGGCTGAGTGCAATTCCCAGTCTGTCAGTGGAAATTAAATCAGTGAGGACATAGGAAAGAACAGGAGGGTAACTCTCAGCTGTGAGCCAACGATTGCTCACAGAACCTTGTGCCAGCTGCTGTGCTGGAGCCTGGGGTGCACGTGCACCCACTTGGAGGGGTTTGGTGCTGTAGGTGAGAGCAGAGTGCCAGCTGCAGCCCTGCCAGCACAGCAGTAGCCTAGAACAAGGCACCTAAGGCAGCCCCTGTGGGGTTCCCAGGGGAGCTGGGACAGGAATCAGGGGATGCTCAGCTGAGCATAAGGCTGGGATCCCTCTCCCCTTGGCACAGCAGAGCTGCCACATGCCGGC
The DNA here is from genome assembly GCA_013398175.1 of Climacteris rufus. Classification (NCBI taxonomy): domain Eukaryota; kingdom Metazoa; phylum Chordata; class Aves; order Passeriformes; family Climacteridae; genus Climacteris; species Climacteris rufus. The sequence goes on along the minus strand of VZRZ01003845.1, from coordinate 177,949 downwards.
AGTGCATCCCTGGGGAGTTCAGCTGACTCAGGGACTGCTGAGGAAAGGCACAGTGCAGCTCTTGGCCCCCAGTGCAGCGCTTTAGCCATTGGCAGTAAAGAATAAATCAGTGCATTCCCTGACAGCTTTACTGGGGGTTTGCCTATCCAGTCCCTAAAGGCACATGTTGCACCATGGCTGGAGGGCTGAGGGGTGGGAATGCAGGTGTCTGTCAGCATTTGGAAGATACAGTAGAGAGGGCAGAAGTCCCAGCCTTCAACAGCTGCCATTTGCCATTCTGCTTCCCTGGAGGAAGAGATCACAGCACAGAACACGTGCAAAAATAAACCCAGGAAGGCAGCAACCATCTGGGTGCCATCTTTTCCTGCTGAGTTACTGCAGGGGCAGTAAGGAGGGAACTGCTGGCATTGGAAGCTTCCAAACTCAAACCTCCAGGAGCAGAATGGACTGCAAGGAAGGAAGATGGACTGTGGGGAAGTAGCCCAAGTTGCCTGTCCTGCCATCTCCCAACTACAGCACGGGAGGGCATGGAGTCAGGGTGCCACTGCAGGAGGAGCATCCCTCCAAGCAAAGAACACCTCAGGGATGGGGCAAAGGTGCCAGTTAGTGACCTTTTCGTGTGAGGGTATCAGACAGTCAGTCCAAAGAGAGTTTGGGGAAGCATGGCAACAAAGTAATTAGTAGAAATTTAGCACTGCCCTGTAACACAAGGAGTTGGCAGCTTGTTGCAGTGAGGAGCTGAGACTCCCATCCTGTCCCTATACTGAGCTCTTTTGAATCTGGAGAACTTTTGAGGAAAAGGGTGTAGGGGGTCCCTGCACAGAGCATTTGTCAGCCACCCCTGTCTCCCTGAGTGCTGCCTGGCCTAGAGACAGGTCCCTGCCTCAACTCTAGAAAGTAAACCCCTCTTCTGAGCTCCACTTGCTCCTGGATAGGGTGTGAAATTGTAGCCCTGCTCTGGGCAGGAACATGCTGTCTGGGCTGGGATCCTTCCTGCCAGTGCAGAGCTCCTGCTGCTCCTCCTCCACCCTAGGAGGAGTTGGCATGTGGCAGGGACACCTCAGGCCTTCTCATCATTCCTCTTTCATTATCTCTTCTCTTCATCTCCTCCCTTATACACATGCTCCTGCTCCACTATCATCTTTGTTCCTTTCCCATCTTCCTCTGCCCTCCTCCTTGCCTCATGTTCTGCTATGGTGCAGGCAGTGTGAGCTGTCCTTTGCTTTCAGGAATATGACCCCTGGAAATCCTCAGACAGGATCTGCAGGCAGCTGATTTACCACCTGACCCCGCACTCGAAATGGCACCGGCACGGGATGCCCCGCAGGAAGTCCCAAGTGTGGTAAGAACCTGGCAGGGACAGAGTGGTGGGCACAGAGGGGGATCTGCCTGGACAAGTGGTGCTGCAGCCAAGCCCCATCCCAGTCTGCCACACTGCCCTCCTCAGAGAGAGGCAGGAGTGGGAATGGTGCACGGCAGCTGCTGTGCAGCCTCTTACAAAACCCCTGCAGGGTCAGCCCCAAGACCCTTCTCTTTGATCTGTTTTGCCATTTACTCCTTTCTGCATGGTCTTACAGTTCCTCACCCTCTCCAAAGTGCACTGAAATCAATCCCCCTGGGTGCACAGCACAGACAACCCTCCTGCAGGGCTTGCAGGGTGTTTGGGCCCAGGAGCATGGCCAGGGCTGCCAGCCTGGCAGATGCACCCAAGTGCCCAGCTGAGCTGGCCCAGCTCTGCATCTCACTTTGTCCCTATCTAAAGCTTCCCTGCCAGTGGGAGAAGTGTCCATTATGAGGCACTACCACCAGCCCATCACCCCATTCAGCAGGAACCACTCTGGGGTGGCTGGCAGAGAGGTGATCCTGCTCCTCACCTCCCACTTCTCTGCCAGCACCCAGCCAGGGCCCTGGGATGGTGCAGGGACTCACACACAGGTACCCAACTCGGAGCATGTTGGCCACTGACAGCTACTGGATGGCTTTTCACTACCAGAAGCAAATTCAGACACCTGCACTTGTTCCTCCTTGACACTTGCTAGCTTTTCTATCCAGATAAAGAGCAATCCCCACTTCTTTTAAATCCACCCCTCCTCTCCTCATTTTTTTGGAGCAAACCCTGTTCCTGTGACACAGATCACCACTGCTGAAGAAAAGACAGAGAAGTGACTAAGAAAAGATCTCATGTCAGCCCCATTAGCCTCACAGGAATAAATGCAGGATTGGATAGAAAGAAATGCAAAATCAGCAGCACTTTGAGAATGGCCTTGGGCTTTTCTGATGCTTTCAGTCTTTGATGTATGTGCCAGAAACTTAAAATCCCCTGTGGGAACTGACATTTTCATCATACCTTTCATATTGACTCAGAAACAGGTTCCCAGTGCATCTTAAGGAATAGAATCCCTGCTTCTTGTACCTGTAGCCCCACTTTGCCACTGAATCCGAGCACTACAAATGCTCTCACTGCCAGCACCCCACAGGGCAGGACTGTTGGTGCTGCTTTGCAGGTGGGAACCACAGCACAGAACAAGAGTGATGTTTCAGAGATGGGTGAGTCCTTTTCCAGACACACTCAGATGACATTTTCCCTATATGATCCTGCAGAATACTGGAGATGCAGGATATAGGTGGCAGGTCTGACCTCATCCCAGTCCCCAAGAAGTTCAGGACTCCATACTCCTGCTTGCAGGAGGAACAGATCTCTTCTCCAGTTGGACTTCATGATGAAGAGTCAAACTGGAAATGTTCCCTGTGATTGCACAGCCCGGGGACAGCAGAGGACTGAAAACTGCTGTAAACTCATCACTTAGTAACAGAGGAGAAGGTTTGGGGCCAGAGGAAGAGCTCTGGGCCCCATGAATCCAAATCCCACACAGAAGGGTCAGGCTCCAAGTACTGAGCAGGTACAGAGCATCTGTGAGCACAGGCAGGGAGAGGGCAACAAGGCAACGTGCAGTGGAGGGAAATATAGGTCTGAAATGGGCAGCTCTGCCTGCCAACCACGCCCAGTTATAAGGTGTTACATAAGGCACAAATTAATTTTGATTAAATATTTATCAGCAGAGCGTCCTCTTTTAAGAGTGGAGAAGAAATGCTTTGCAGTTTGCAGCACAAGACGCCTGCAGTGTCGGCATCTGAGGCCTCTGCAAGAAAATGGGTGTTGTCAGTAGCAGGAAGGCAAGAAATAGCTGCTTCATTTGGAGATACCAGGCCCTGCTTTGCTCAGCCAGGCTCTTTTTACACGATCCAAATTCTCCACTTCCCTCTGTCTGCTAGTGGGACTATTTTACTGTCGTGTCTGTCTCAAAACCTGTGCCCTTGGCTTGTACCCTTCCTGCCATTGAGGCCCTGTGAAGAGCGTGAGTGTAGCAGGAATACGTGGAAGGAATTTCTAAGATCTGCTGGGGGTTAGGGACAACAGGGAGGAATCTGTGCATGGAGGCCACATTCAGGAACCAAATTCTCCTCTTGCTTTTGCAGCCTCCTGAGCTTTGGCATCTGGCTTTTACAGAGCTGATGCAGGACTCCGTTGTTCTCTGAAATGTGTTTTGTACTTTCTGGCAGCATGTTAGGTGGGCTCAGGAGATAATTAACAAGCCCAATCATACAGAGAGCTTGGAGCATCTGCCATCTGGGCTGTTATGGAGATGTGGTAGGGGAGATGGGAAGGACCTGCAGTGCTGGCGCTGGATCACACATCAGGGGTTCCTCCCCATGGCCAAACCAGCGGGTCACAAACAAACTAACAGCTACTGTCAGTGGGACCCACATCCAGCAGGTACAAACCTGAGCCACCCATGAACTGCTAAAGCAGAAAGGGTAAGATACGCTTCTGGAAGCACTGCTGTTTCAGTACACAGGCAGAGCCCACACAGAAATGTGGAAGGAGAAAACTTATTGCAGCTCCATGGGCTCAGTGCAACAGCAGGTGGAGGGAGCAGCAGAGCTCCAGCCCAGGCTGTGGCTGGTTTCTGTGCTTGACTGAATGGCTGAAGGTGGAGCTGGGAGGCACTTTGCCCTCTGCATCCGTGCCTGTGGGTTCCTGAGAGTGGCTCTGTGCCTTGTTAGGGTCAGCAGTGTCCCAGTGGTGCAGTCACCCAGAGAGACTGCTTCAGCTGCCCAGGTGATACTCAGACAAGTTTGCCACACTAAAAGGAAGAGGCTCAGTTCTCCTCTCCTGCAAAATCCTGTCTTGACTCTGCAGCCAACAGCCTGCACCCCACTGGCCCTGCCCTGCTTGAGCTGGCTGCCTAACCAAACTAGGAAGATGAGCTCTTGGGGATTTACTGTGGGGGTTTTAAAATTAAAAGCTCAAAAGCTGTAGGATAAGATTTCTGCAGCAGGGACCAGCATAACTACTGCACAGTTTTGAGTCCTTTATATCCTAGAGGGAATTCAGTTTTAGCACCGTTTTACAGTTGTACAGATCACTCCCACTTAACGAGCAGAGTACATCCTAGAGTGTTGTATAACTCCAGCTTTGCTTTCTCGTTAAATTGATGTTTAGTGTGTAAAGAGTAATGGATTAAGAAACGCTCCTTTACACAGACATAGACCTTTCAGGCTATCAGTGCCACTTCTGAGACAGATGCAGAACTTTTAGATATTATTAATTCTTGTTTTCAAGAAGTCTTGGGGCCTCCTGCCGTGCTGAATTACTGAACAGGGCAGGACCCAAAGGGTGTATTATTTTTTGAGGGCCAGACTCACTGGGCTGCAGTTCAGAGCAGAGAGGGAGGAGGGTATCAGGTGAAGACAGCCTTTGTCTGGAGAGCTGGACTGCAGCCTGGTACTGCGATCAGGAAGCTGTGGATTACAACTGAGCTGTCTTGGCAAGGCCATGTCAGGGAACCTTAATGTATCTTCCACTTGCATCATCTCCAGAGCTGGCTGCTTCACTGTAACCACTTCCTCTCCTGAGTGCAAAGGATCAAACCTGAACCCACAAAACAGGCAGGCAGTAAACAAAGCTTTATAATTGTGACAAAAAAAAAACCCCAAATTTTTCACACAGTGACTGGTTCTGGAAGAGCAAAGGCAGTTGTGCATACAGAGTTAATTCCCAAACCACATGCATATGGGCCTTCCTTTTCACATATCTCACCACAGCTTTACTTTGCTCATCTGAGTGAATTTCATCATGGCTAATCCAAAGACGGGTGGAGAACAGAGTATCCCTTCTGGGCTTACTGCTCTGTTTCTGTTATTGATGTGCATTGGCCAGACATTGCGGCATTAGATGCACTTTTAAAATGCAGTGAAAGCACTTGTGTCTAGAGGACTTCAAGGAAACAGCTCTAAAGGGCTTTGGATCTTTTTTTTTCCTTGAAAACATCACTCAGGGCTATGGCTGACAGCTCTGGCAGATGAGATCTCAGCCTTCACATGGCATGAGGTGAATATTAACTACAGCTTCATGTCACCCTTATGCAACAGGGCAAATAGGCACCATCATTCCCGCTTTAGTGAGAGGAAGCCAAGTTAGAGAATACCAGTCAGTTAACTAAAGCCACATGGTCATAGTTCATATGGGAGTACAGGGACTGCCCCACACAATGTTTCCAAGAAGCTGCTGCTCACAGAGATGTCAGCTGGACAGACATGAGCTGGTGGGTGACTTGTGGAGGGAGACAGGAATTGTGCCCTCATCTCGCAGTGCAGAGCATCCCAAGCACTACCCACAGTGAGGATTCCCAGCAGCATCAAGAGGCAGATACATTTGGAAAGGCTGTCAGAGGTGGCAGAAAGTGTCACCCAGCAGCTTGATACTGCCCTGTTAGAAGAAAAAAGGCCAAGACTGGCAGGCAGGAGAAGCAGGATACTTTGATAGAGAGACAGTGAGTGAATAACAGAGGCTGAGAGGCAGATGGTATTAAAAGCAATCAGCAGAGACCTTGTGCCTTTATGACTCTTACACAGTTGAAGGTCTGTCGAGGATATAGGTCAATACCTGGTATTTTCAGTGAGGAGGCAGCATTATTCCTTGCTTTGGTAGGACAGGCCTAAATAATGAAGGGAAAGAACCTGAGGTCTTGGACAGGTCAAGTGGCAGCAGGAGCAAGCCAAGGGCTCACAATTCACTTGAACACACCTTCAAGGACAAAGTGAAGATGACAGCCCAGGCAGGAGGAGGAGAGGCACTCAGCTGCATCAACACCTACAGATTTCCATGTCCCAGCCCAGCTCCAGAGGGAGGGGGCAGGAGAAAGCCACCTTTGCACTGCCTTCTCTCCACAGCTGCTCAAAAGAGCTTGGGCACAAGAACAGAGATGTGACTAAAGGACTTCTCATGGAAGTGACCGATTTGTGCACTGCCTCCCTCTTCACAGCGGTGCCAGGCCCAGCCTCAGATCAGCAGGCTGGGCTAGCCCAAGTCAGTCCTTTTGAGGCTTCTCTTTCCTTTTTCATTATGCACTAGAGGCAGCTAAAGGCAGCCCTGCACAGCAGCACCCTGTGCCACCGGGAAGCAAAGCAAGCAGATTATGCTAAGTAGGCAATTAAAAAGCTCAGAATCCATCCCCTAAATCACTGCTCAAAGCGGGGAACCCATCCAGACATGCCTGAGGTTCTTTGCAAGGAAGAGCAGCCTAGAGATACCTGACTCATGGCTAATTAGCCTCTACTGGCAGTGCCTGCTAATGACAGAGGGGACACACAGTAATGGGAATCTCTGACATCAGGAAAGTTTCACATTTGGAGACAAATTAAATGTAAAAATAAAAGGCGTAGGGATAGAAAGCTTGTAATTCTCCAGAGAAACAGACGGAATAGTGGGCATCCCTCATTACCAAAATCCTATCTGACTTACTGTCTCCTCACAGCCTCTCTCGATAGCACAGAGACAAAGAAATGAGGCTGGGACTCCAGGAACTTCAACATTCTTGGGCTGAACAAGCCCCTCCAAACCTCACAAAGCTAACAAGAGGCCAAACATCACCGAGACTGCTACAAGCCCCAACAGAGCAACACTCAGGAGCCATTACGCCCCTTCCCTGCAGCCACCGAAGAATTCAGCTGATGAACAAGAAATTGAAGGGATTCAGTGCTAATAAAAAACAATGTGCTGAGCATGCAGCTTCATGGCCTCAAAGAAGGACCTGGAAGATGGCCTAAGGGTTAGTTCCCTTGGGACAGGTCCTGGACACAAACAACTAGCAATTAATTTCAGGTCTCCTAATTGTTCCATCTCAAGACAGCTCTGAATTTGCTTATGCTAGCTGAGTTCCCAGGAGGCAGGAACAGTGACTGAGTGTTATGTGGAGAGAGGAAGATTTTTATCCCAAAATAAAGCCAGGGGAGCCACAAGATGGTTTCATATCTTTCCCAGTCCACATTTCTCACTGAAGAGGGTTTTTTTTCCAGACACACAGGTCCCTCAGGCCCCTGCTCTGTCTGGGCTGATCCAGGGTGGATCTCCCATGGCCAGCCCCAAGGTGCAGCCTAGGGACTGCTGGTTAATGCCTGCTGAAGAGTAGATTGGCACCCTAATAATTGGATAATAAGGATAATTGGCAGTGGGGGTGGAAGGAAGACTGCCTGCATGTCCATGGGAGAAAGGCCAGACCCCAAGATGGCAGCTGGCTACAGTGCAAGATAAAACTTTTCATGTGAGAAACGAGGAGATGAACCTCAAAGAGCTCCCATCCCTCAGCAGGGCTGGACAAGGGTTGCAAGCAGGGTGCTGATCCCTTATAAACAGGACTCTGAACCATTCCTCACTGGATGCTGCATCCCCAGGCAGGCAGTAGGGGATGGGCTGCTGACTGCCCTTCTTTCTTGCTCAAAGTTTCACAGAATTTCTCACTTGCAGCCATTTCTCCAGGGTCTGGGGGAGTGGGGGTTTGTTTCCTCTCCAAGCTTGCAGCAGATAATACAAACACAGTCTGCTTCCCTGCATCCAGATCCTTGTTAGATGCAAATCCCCACAATTACAAATGTGCCCCGAGCACCAGTTGCAGAAGCATTAGGTTAATCCAGCCCTCAGTGCTTTCCAGCCTCTGTCCACAAGTCCCGTGGGCATCAAGAGCCACGTTGCTAAGTAGCTGTTGTGTCTTACACAAAGGGAAAAAAGCTTTCTGCAGCTGAAGCAATCTTAAAGCCTATTTCACTTGCAGAAATTAGGGGATAATAGATGACCCATTTCCCTGGAAATAAACCTAGTATTTTCTCAGCTGCTGCACAACTGACTGAGAGTTTCATGCCCTGTGTATCATGCTCCTCTCCCCCTCAAGAAACAGAGCTTAACAGAGCTCCAAAAAAATACCAAGTGCCAGATAATTCAGAGTAAAGCATCTACCCACATCTCCCTGACCCTTTTCTGACAGCAGATGTATTTACATCTAAAGCAACAGAGTGGGCAGCTATTCTGTGCCCTGCCCTAGAGCTGGGATTTAGCTGCACCTCTTGGAGCTGCACAGAAGCACCAGGGAGGCGAGGAGGAGGCTGCCAGGGTTCACAGCATGCGTGGGGTGTTGGATCTCATGCTTCAGCACTTACCAGAGAGCTGAGGGCCTGGCTGCAGCATAGGGCTGTGTCCACCAGCACAAGGCTCCTACAGACACATCCCTACTAGAGGCATTTTTATAGGCAAGAGAACAACTTAAACACAGGAGGAGCCCACAGTCCTGAGACAGGAGGCCCAGAGTCACCCTGGCAGGTACAGCAATGAGGGCAAAAGGAAGCAGCAAAAACACAGGAAAGGAAAGAAAAACAAGCCAGCAAAGAAGGGAGGGCGGGCTCTGGCACAGGACAGGAGGGTTTAAGCACATTCAGCCGGGAGCAGTCCAGTCTGGAGAATCAATTATGGGAAGATAATTTGTCTGCTTGATTAAAGCCTCCTCGGGGTATTGGCTGGTTGCTGGGGAGAGCAGCAGAAGGTACCTGCTCTGGTGAGAGATCCGTGACTTATTACTGCAGTCTCCACACAGCAGTCACAGGAGGGGAGGCTGAGCGGGCAGAGACAGACGAGCACATTGCTTTTGTCTTTCAGACATTTCCCCTCAGTCATCCCTGTCTGCACTCAGAGCCAAGCCGCTCCAAAGGGGACCCCAAGAGCCTTTCAAGCCTGCCCCCTGTTAGGGAAGCTGCCGCTGCAGTCGCGACAGGAGGACGGCACCTGAATGCCGAGGGCCGGCAGCGGCTCAGCCGTGCCCTCCAGCGGTCCCCACTCCAGCCGGGTTCCCATCCCCACACCCAACGGGGCTTGTGCCCTGCAGCTTTAGGAAAAGGAACGTCTGAGGAGGCTTTGCACAGACTGAGACAAGGCTCAGGGCTTGGGAAGGTGCCCCTGTGCTCATGTCTCTTGCCGTGTCTCCCACCCCCCGGGATCTGCCATGGCTTGACAGCACTGGGGAGGAGAATTTCCAGGAGCCACAGGCTGCGTTTATACAAAAAGGGCACTGAAGTAGTTACAGGCTTGCTTCTATGCTTGTTTATCCTGCATTCCCCACACTCCCAAGACAGCCTTAGTCTAAACCCAGAGAAGGCTTCTGTATCTCTTGTACCAGCCCATTATGGATACAGGGGACTGTTGCCCTGTGCACTCAGGTTCACACTCTGTTTCATTTCTCCCTGTGTAGTAAGTAATACATTTTAATTACAATACTTTAGGTCTGAATACCAGTTAATCCATGCTGTTACTACCTCTCTGCCATGAGAGCTCATTAGTCCCAATGCACACTTGCCTCAGATACAGCCTCAGCCTTGCACAATGAATTCCCATGGGAAACACAAGGACACGCAGAAGTAGCCTCGGCAAAGTACTGCTGAACCCAGAGTAGGAATCTGTGGGCTTAAGAATTGACAGGGCAGGCCATGAGGTCTTTCCACCTCAAGGAAGCACAGCTACAGGTTTGCCAGTGCTGAATATATCCACAAAGGGCTGTTGCCTGTACTGGTGCACATTTACTCACTTGTGTCAACATACACTCACATGAAATCATGAAGAGCCAAAATCTTCAGGATGCCATGAACTGCATATGTAAAGCAAAGCTACAGAGGCACCATCACATCCTCTGCACAGCTACAGCAGAGCCTGGCAATACTGAGGCTCACAGGGACACTCTCACCTGCCACGGGAGCTCCTGCGGTGCTGCAGCCTCCTCCGAGGAAATTGCATGTCCCCTGTACCCATTGCTTTCAGGGACTGGCTGTGCCACAGGTGTGCAGGACACTACAGAGAGCCAGACAGGAAGAGTGGGGACCTTCGAAGTGGTGGTTAATGCTTAACCCGCCCTGATCCTCCCAAACTCAACAAGGCACTTACAGACCCCTGAGCACATGATTGGAGTCCTACTGGGTCTCCTATGTCCTTAAGGCAAGATGTGTCTGAAAGAGCAGCAAGACTAACACTATGTACACTAAGGGATTACATTCTCCTATGTTACACCAACAGACATTTCTACTCAATTTTGCAACGTTTCCCCAGCAGCTCCTACAGCCCCACAGCTCCCACTTCTCACAGCACTCTCACAAACCCACAGTCCATCAGAAAGCTCCACACCCCACTCCCTTTGCATGCCGAACAGCCCAAAACACAGCTCTGCCTCCTGGACACCTTGCCTACCTCCTCCTCACTCCACGGGCCAGGCAGACAGCAAAAGAAATGGCTGAAGCCATCTCTTAGCACCTTTGTGCCCTCCCCGCCTCCTCAAAGCTGCAGCAGATCCCAGATGATCTGCTGACCACAGAGACCCAAATAGGCAGCCACTGGTGCTGCTTACTGACTAAGTGCCGCTTGTGAAGGCTTTTAAAGGGACATGCAGTAAATCCATTCCTGGAGTGCAGTTTGCCTATCTATTGTTTCCCTGATAAAACAGCCATTTCTCAGACGTTTACCGCTGCTCTCCTCTGCAGCACAGACCTTGGCATTCGCCTGGAGAGGCAGCTCACACACAGCCCCCACACAGTACAAACCAATGCTCTTGGAAACTTTGCTTGCCTTGGTTGTTTTTGCTTTCTATGCATGAGTGTCTGTACAGGCACACACAATCAAACCCTTGAAATCTGCTAGTGGAAGACACTTAAGCATCCCCTGTTCAGCCAGTTCTGGCAAATTTTATGTGTAAGTGCTGAGAACACAGGGGAAAGCCCCAGGGCGGTCTGCCCTGAGGTATGGTGCAAATGCTTGTTTCCGCAGTGAGCTCTATTAACCCTTTGCTTAACGTTCTAGCCCACATTGTTAACGAGTTCTCCTGTCCCAAGTGCCCTCTCTCACTTGGGTGAGACGGATGGGACGCTCCCCTTAATGACCTCTCTGTCTCCCCTCCTCCATCATTAGCCTGAAGACCAGCCTGCAGAAGAAGGTGAGCCAGGACTCCATGGATTTGTCAGGGATCCCCCTGAGCATGCGGGATGTCCACCGCATGGCCTACTACCTGCAGAACCACGGCGACCGCCTCACCTCGGTGGACCTGAGCTTCACGGAGCTGAACGACGACATGGTGCGCCTGCTGCTGCCCTTCCTGTGGGCGCTGCCCAAGCTCACGCACCTGTCCCTCAACGGCAACCGCCTGACGCGGGCCACCATGAAGGAGCTGACCGACACCATGAAGGACATGAACAAGTTCCCTTGCCTGGCCTGGGTCGACCTCGGCAACAACGTGGACGTCTCCTCCATGCCGCAGCCGCTGCTCGTGGGCCTGCGCAAGCGCCTCAGCCAGCAGACCACGCTGCCGACCATCTATGAGGCGCTTGACTGCGACTCTGAGATCGCCGGCGGGCACGAGGGCAGCCAGCCAGAGGATGAAGCAGCCGGAAGCGCCCCGCCACGTGCTCTTTCTCAGCAGGGCTGCGAGAGGTGACTGAACAACGGGCCGGTGCTGGCACACTGAAGCCGCCCCAAGGAGGAGTTTTGAGTACAAACATCAAGCAGAGGGCCAGCTTGACCGGCTTCCCTTGGCTCTTTCCTCTCGCCTTCCCTGACATCTCCCCCCCACCTGCTGTGAGACAAAAGCCTGTCATCCCCCCAAAACGTGCTCCGCTCCCTCCCCTCGCTGCCAAACCCATCGCCCACGTTCCAGAGAGGAACCGGTGACTTACAGTGAACCTGGTCCCCAGGCAGGGTCTCACTGGAAGACGGGAAAAGACCTGTCGGAGTCAAGAATATCCTCCAGCAGCCATTGGGTTGAGGGAAAGGGATGGGGGGGAACCTAAAACAGAAACAGGCTTGCAGTTTACTTCCTTTCTTCCTTTTCCCATGCACCTTGGAAACCTTGGGACCTGCAGCCTTGAGTGTGAAAGGAGGCACCCCAAGAGCCTAGTGCTGTGGAGCTTAGTGGAAGGGCTCAGAAGCCAGAGCTGGAGCCCAGCAGTGTGTCTCCCTCTTGTGTCTGGCTCCTTTTGTTTTGTTTTTTTCCTATTGTGTGTTTTGTATGAACGTCTGAACAAAGGGACCTGGTCAGAGACCATTGGATCACATAGGCTGGGGCGGACACATGGCTTGGAACTGCAGCATCAGGATATTTGCTGTGTGACCGGGGTGAGAGGGAGGGGAAGGAGGTATGTGTTGGTGGGAGCATGGGGGATGGGATGAGTTGGGATGGGATGGGAGGAGGAGGGAGGAGAGGGAAGGGGAACGGTCTTGTGGATTAGTAGGACTGGTTTCAAAACTGTGCTTTTGTACTAAAATTACAAGTTCCAAGGCACTACAATTGCAAGTTCCAAGTGAAATTGAGGAAAAGCTGAGAGCTCAGCACCTAACTGTGGCACTAGAGGAGCAAGCAGTGAATGTGCCAGAGGTGAGCACTTCCCAATGGGAGGCGGGAAGCTTTGGCTCCTCGTGGCACATTGCACACCTCATAAACCAGGCATGACGTGAGCAGCTGCATCGCCATTTCCAATGCTCTCCAAAAACCAAGCCACTGATGCAGAATTTCCAGTGTTTTCCACATTGCTCATGCTCTATGTAAACACAATAAAAAGAGTTCTCTTGGACATGAGCATGAAGCACTTCAGAGTCTGAGTATCTGGGCTGTTCGCAAATCTTGGAGTATGGACAGAGCCCTCAGGCAGTGCCTGAGCAGCGTGGGACAGGATCAGGTACCATTCACCTTGGTCAGAGTGGTTCATTCCTTTAAGAAAGGAGAAACATGGGTGTTCCTTTGTGGTAGACTGCCACCCTTTGTGATGCAAGGGGCTGCTAGAAAGAAACACATGAGATTTAGCTGATAAGTCAAGTCCTCTCAATTGTCCCCACAGGAATTCCGAGAGTAAATGTGTTTTTGAAAGAGTTAAAAGTTAAAAAAATGAGACATATATTTGAAAAATCCATAGAAATCCTCACCCTTCTAAATTAACAATGGTAACTTTGCCTTTCTCTGCTGATTGTCTCTGTGAGTTCAACACTTATAAGCAAATCTTATATATGAAACCACACAAATCCACAAGGAAGAGATAAAACTTTCATGCTCTTTACTAATTTTACAATACATTGCAAGAAGTAAATTGGTGATTTTTTCCAAGTGATCTGTTCCCTTCGGACCAAGAGTGTGAGGGCACTGGAAGGTATTGGTGTCTTTAATCAACCACCAAAAGCACCAAATAAATCCAGTTCCCTGAGGGAGAAAGCTGGGCTTAGAGACACTGTGCTGAGTATTACAACCTGACCCTGCAAATACTGGCCCCAGTCCTATCTGCACTCTGGTCACAGGTGCAGGGCCTCCTAACCTTCATGTTGTTAATGTGCACAAAGGTCACCACCTGCCTCTCTTCTCACAACTCATTTTTCCCTTCTCAGTGTAGTATCTGAAAGAATCATAGAATCGTTTCTGTTGGAAAAGACCTTTGTGGCCATTGAGCCCAACCATTAACCCAGCACTGCCAAGCCCACCACTACACCATGTCCCTGAGTGCCACCTCTTTTACACACTTCCAGGGATGGTGACTCAACCACTGCCCTGGGCAGCCTGTTCCAATGCTTGACAGCCCAGTCCTGTTGGCCACACTATTGCTGATCCAAGCCAGGATGCCACTGGCCTTTCCCACTGAGCAGCTTTCCAGCTGGAGCACTGCTTGGGGTTGTTGTGACCCAGGTGCAGGACCCAGCACTTGGCCTTGTTGAACCTCACACAGTTGGCCTCAGCCCATGGATGCAGCCTGTCCAGATCCCTCTGCAGAGCCTTCCTTCCCTCCAGCAGATCAACATTTCCACCCAACCTTGTGTCATCTGTAAGCTTATTGAGGATGCCTTCGATCCCCTTGTCCAGATAATCGATAAAGACATTAAACAGGACTGGCCCCAATACTGAGCCCTGGGGAACCCCACTAGTGACCAGCCCCAGCTGCTTGTAGCTCCATTTAGCACCACTCTCCAGGCTCAGCCTTTGGTTTCCTTTCCTGCTGTAGAAGAGATGGTATTAATTTTTCCTTCTTTTCCTTCCAAAATACCTTTCAGCAAAAATGAAAAGCATTTCAAATGTCAGCAAGATCTGCTTAAACTCTTACAGTCTAAGCAGAGCAGCACTCTGCTCTGTGCCAAGAAGAAAACTCGGGCATGAAGCATTTAAATGAAGGCTTGGAGCTGCCTGGTGAGCCAGTGCATATCTAGAAAGAGGGAGCAGGGCTGCTGAGCATTTGGTCTTTGGCTCTGAGCACTGTCTCCCCAGGGCTCTGCATAACAAGGCATCTTCACAGCTTTTCCATAACAGTGACACCTCCCCAAAATGAGGCAAGACCCCCAGTGTGCAGTGCAACCCTGACACAGCTCTTCCCTGCAGAGCCCCTGGCCCAGCCCCAGCCTGTTTCCAGCCCTGCTCAAAGCTGTGCTTTCAGCCTGAGCTCTGCTACCCAGCAGGACAGGGATGAGACATTCAGCCCCTTGCAGGGGAATTCTGTGCAATGCCACCTGCCAGCTGGCAACCCCAGGAGCTGGAGACAAAGCAGGAAACAGACTGCTTCAGCTGAGCAGCTGTAGCATCCATGTTTATTCCTCTATATGCACTTAGTTGCTTTGTCACAGAAACCTCCCCATGGAGAACTGGTTGTGCATAAATACATGCAAATGCAAATTATGAGGTCCTGCCACTGCTGGATGAACTCTGACGGGCTGCAAGTTAGCTGTGGAGAAACAGTCCCAGCACACCCAGCTGCTCCCTGCCAGCTCCTGACCACATGGACAGGTGAGGGACTCTGGGGAGCACAGTGTATCCAGCTCCAGAGCTGAGAAGTGCTCCAGTGCCCCCCTACAGATGAGGTGCATGCTCAAGGAGCAGGCCTGGAAGCCCCAAATCTGCAATTTTCATAAAAGCTGAGTTCACAAACCAGAGAGAATAACACAACCCAAATGAACCTTTCCTTGCACTGAATGAGAAAGCTCAGGGCTTTCAAAGGGGATTAAAGGGATGAGCTGCTAATTCAAGTCTCCTCACGGATACCCAGAGGGACCAGCTTAGTTATGCTCCTAAATCAGGGGAGACCTGCCCTGCAGTGAGCCTGTCTCCTGCCAGGTAGCACAGCAGAACTGAATACTGAATACTCTCCTCAGGAGGTACTTGCTGGTGCAGGGCTGCAACCTCAGGTACTTAGAGCAGCACACACCCCTCAGGATGGAGTCTGAGACCACGGGCTCTCTCCATCGTTTTCAGTTTCCCAGCCTCCCTCTCCATGCAGGCTGCAGATGCTCAAACTGGCAGGGGACCTATACCAGGTGGCAGGGAGGAAGCTGAAGCTGCAGCTGCACAGTGATACCACAGCCCCTTCCCCAGCCTGACCTCACCAGGCGAGGAGCAAGACACTGAAGCACACCTTTGAACAGCTCTGTGCTGGAAGGAGGGGTCACCAGGAGCAAAGATCTCCCCTGAAGATGCTGCTGAGCAGTGCGAGCTGGGGCTCTGCAGGGCTCAGGCAGCAGCAGCCTGCAAAGCCCAGCCACAGGAGCTGCACACGGGTGGGCACCACGAGCAGCAGCACAGTAATGAGGCCACTCCTGCCAGACAGCAGAGGGAAGAAGCTTTCAGTTACTCCAACAGGAAAGTACTTGTTCCCTCCCTGCCTAACTGGACAACACCTTCCTCGTTCTTCCATCCTGTATTTTACCTCTCTGACCACAAAACCCAAGTAAGCATCTTGGCACGCTCCAGCTAGCAATATGCTGTGCACTGAGCTCACCACAAGCCTCCCTCATTCCAGTGAGTCTATCTAAATAAGTGGTAATCATTTTGTTGAGGTAAGGATGCGAGAAGCAGCTGGAAGCACAGGCTTGTCTGATCTATTTTTTATTTCACACACTTCAAAACCTGTCAAGGCGCTTCTCTTCTGCACTGCCAAGGCTCTTTTTTCAACTTATAATTCATTTCTCATCACAAGCACTAGGAAGATAAAGGAGTTTGCACTGTTGGGGGCAGGCTGACAAGCTCCTTAGTGGACAGCTGCTGACAAAGATGTCAAAAATATAAATTGTTTCATCTTAAGAAAACAAACAAGAGAAGATTAAACATTGCCTTTAGAGATTGCCCCGCTCCCTACCAGATGAGGTGATTCACAGCTTTGAAGAGGCAAAATGCTTCAACACAAACCCTGAGCAGGCAGTCCCTGGTGGTGCAGGTGAGCAGCCTCCCAGGGCAGCTGGCAGGAAGCCCAGCCACCCCAGTGCCCTGCAGCTGGGGACCATCTGTGGACAAGAGAACCTGCTTTGCAGTTTACTGCCATTAAACAGGTGCTCTTGAAATAGATGCAATAGCTGCTTTAAGGCTGCCAAGAGGCAGTTCACAAAAAAACCAGGCTGGAGCACTGGTAGCTGAGGCCAGCACTCCAGAAGGCCACAACTGCATCTTGAAACCAAGCACTCAACTGTGAACCTCTGCAGTTCTCTCAGATTTGACAGTATTCCAGTTCAGCGATGCCAATTCAAAACCAGAATAGCTACAAAACACAATAACCACACAGGAACGCTTTCTGAGCAGAAGAGATCAGAAGAAGTTCAGCTTTTCTTCCATTTACTCATTTTCCCATAGCCCAGCACTCCCTCTGCTGCATCTAAACTGGCCTCAAAAGCAAGTGGACCACAAAAGCACTGACATTTCCTTCTACAGCATCAGGTTCATTCTGCTTGCATGCAGGGTGTGTCACAAAGGTGGAGCAGAGATACTTCCCTACAAGCTGAGCAGCCAGTTCCTCTGCTGCTGGGAGGGTTATTCCTCCCAGTCCATTTTTGTGTCAATCTGCCCCACGTTGGACACAATGACAGGAGGCATTTGGAAAGCTATCAAAAATTACATGGCTCTTATTCAACCTGTGTGCCTCCCCTGAAACACATGGGGTCTCAACAAGCACGAACATGGCACAGAAAATGGGAAAAAGGCCCTTTCCCAGACTAGCAGCAGCAGCTGCCTTTGGGTCTCCATGTCAGACTTCTGAGCGGAGCTTTGTTCTTGATCCCCTGAAATCTTTTGGTTTGCAGAGCCAACAGTTTGACATGTGCACCTTTGTCTGAACTCTGCTGCAACTGAAAAACTGAACAAGTCAGAACCAAACTGCTCATTTTACCAACAGTTCTTTGGAGTTCTAGTTTTTCAGAAACTACAATTGAAAGAGAGCAAAATGGAGGGCACCACAGGAGCAGGTTTGATGTGTAACCAGACAGTCAGAGACAACAGTCCAGAGGGTGTCCAGGTCCCCTGGCTGGGGTCTCAGCCCTGGACTGGCTCATCCCTCAGTGGTTCCCAGTGAATCCCAGTGGTTTAGAGTGTCACTGGCAGCCCCCAAAGCTCCTGCTAGCACAGGGCCAGCTGCCCCAGAGCTGGGTGAACAAGCAAGACAGCAAGATACACCCCAGACTCTTATTAAGGTGCCCAGCTCACCCAGGGGCTGCAGGGCAGTAAAAGCAAGGCTCAAATGAGGCTGCAGAGGCCAAGTGAGGGTTCCTGCAGGGACCCTCCCAACAGCCTCCAGCCAGAGGCTTCAGCATGTCCCATGGTATAAAGCTCTGCCTAGGTTTAAGATTACACTTCATGTATTTGGAGTCAAATTCCGACATGAAAAACCTCTAATGAGTTCCCTAGAGCTTCATCCACTTTCTCCATGTCAAATTTGGATCATTAACTGAAAAAACAAAAAGATTGTAGTGAAAAGCCAAAACAAAGACAGCCGATGCTAACAAATACCAAGAGAAAAGGAAGAAGCAACATTTGGTGTGCAGCCACTCCTTCTTTTCCCAAACCACAGCACTCTACTGCTGCTGTTGTATCCAAACTGCCCTCAAAAGCAAGAGTGAACAAGATTGCAGGCAAATGACACACTCCTGTCTGGTTCTGAGGATGCATCTGATGTGCCCTTTGATACAGTGTTCTTCAAAGGGGAACGACATTGACTTATGGCTGAGCTTTGCAAAACAAGGCTTGTTGTGGAGCTTTCAGAGACATGAGACAGAAAGGAGCTCATGATCATGAAGCAACAGCTACACCTTTTTGTTAGAGAAAAGTAAAAATCTCCACATGCCAGTTCTGTTTCTCAGCTGGGTATTGTGTCAGGGGAAAAAAACCCCTATTCACCCTACAATTTACTCAAGATTTTAGGAGTGTAAAGATATCAATAAGCATTCCAAAATGCCACCACATGGGTCTGTGCATTATCACAATCTCAGTTTCACAGCATGTCTGCTGAGGGCCATCAGCTGCAGTGCTCCAAAACCTCTCTGAGGCTGTGGGCTTGTAAGTGATGGCCTGACTTGTGTCTCTAATGGGGGACTGCCAACCTCCCAAAAAACTCACCCCTCTCCCCAAAAAGCCCAAATGCAACAATCTTGACAGTTCCTATGTACAGACAACATATATATTGGTATTTATAGATGTAAATTGCACTCAATAAATTTGAAATTGGAATACAAAGCCAGTGCACATTTGTGCTGCAGAAGTCTGTTCTCCTCTGCCAGGTGGGGTGGAGAGTTGCAGAGGAATCTATCCTGAAAACAGAAACAAGTCTCCTGAAAGGGGAATTGTATAAATAAGCCTAGTTCTCTAATCATCACCTTCAGTTGCACCTGGGCAGAGTGATATGCAAGGTATTCTTATGACAGAAACCAAGAAAATTTGATCAGTAATTTGTCTTCCCCATATCCTTGCAAGAAAAGTAGAACAACTGTCCTGTCAAGCAACTTGCCTGTAAACCTCCAGAACAGAAGCAGAGACTTTACTTCTTCTCCAGATTCAGTTTAATGCCTTTCCCTGAAAGCACTTCTGCATAAAGCCATTTTTCAGTTTTACCTATAGTGAGTAAATATGTTTGCCAGGATTGCACAGGATTCCACACCAGGATCACACCTGCAGCTGCTATAAACTTACAGGTAACATTCACTTATTCTCCAGAAGGGAATGTCAGTCCATGTCTTTTAAGAATGAAATTAAGGGGGGGAATTAAGGAAGGAAGATGATAATAAATCAAAGTAGCACAGCAGTCCTCACTGGACTTGTCTATCAAGGATTGATGTTTGTTGCACTAGAGCAGAGAAATCAGAAAAGAGGGTACAAAGCAGCTGTAGCAGAAACATCAAAACTGCACTTTTCCAGATGCCACTGAGGGACTGCCAGCAAAGCAGCCTGACTATCCAAAGAACTATCAACTCCAACAAGTCCCTGTGAAGCAGCTTACTGTCCAAGAGGAACTGATGCAGAAGGCAACACTCAGAGACCATCACTGCTGGGATGGTCCAGCACTCTGAGCACTCTCTGGGCCTCTGGAGACTTTGTCCCTCAGCTCCAGGGACACTGTTAGGCCAGTCATTTAAGGATAAGTATTGGAAAGTAGTTAGGTACCTAGCTCATTGCTTTCAGCAGGAGTTGTGGGCCCAAATGTCTTCAGTTCCTGGTCTGAACCTCTTCATGGCTCAGTCTCCCTCTCCCTTTGTGAAATGCGAGGTCACAATGTCTTTACACCCTGTAACTTTACACCCTGTTCCTGATTAGGACCAAAGTTTGTAAAGAAAAACAGTTGGGCTCTTTCCAGCATGGAGGCATGAACATGCTAAAGGACATCCCTGCAAATCCAGGCATTCCCATTGCCTCCCCTCGGATCTCCAGCCCAGTGCTGTTGATAAACCTGCTGAGTGGCCTGTCCCACTCCCTCCCCATTGACATTTTAGGCACTGAGGGACAAAATGTGAAGAGTTTTGCCTCACAAGCAGTGGTTTGCTCTGGAGTAGATGTACCAGCATCTCTCCACTGAGCTGAAATTAGGGCAAACCCCCAACCACACAACAGATTTCAAGTCCCCAGGCAAGGGAAAATGAAGAACAAATTAAATGCTCACTGCAAGCAGTTCACCAAACAAAAGAACAATAATAGTGTTTTTCTGCAATTCTTTTCATTTCTCCCAGCATAACTACACATCTTCTGGATACAATCTGTTTCTTTGCCAGGGCTCCGGCATTCTCCCCTGAATTAATGATGCTGGAAAATCTCCACTTTTCATAGACTCTGATAGTCTCTGCTGAGCAGCAGAAGGCTGCACAATACTTGCTTATGCAATGACTGGTCCTGTGCCAGGAATAATAGCCTGTCTACTAGGAATAAGCAACACACAAACCCAAAATACTTTCCTCATTAAATGTCTGAATTAAGTGGCACAAACCCACCCCAAATCTACTACTCACACTGCACACTAATGTCACCCTCCATCATGAGTTCAGTAATCCCACACCCTGCTCTGTGAGGAACAGTTACCACGAGCAGCTGAGGGTGGCACTTCCTTATTCATCACCTCCAAAATACTCTTGCCTGTATCAAGAACCCTTTTTACAGGTCCAGGCAACACCAGGACACCTGGAGCAGTCAAAACACAGCTTGACCTGGAAAATACCTTCAGACAAGCACTGCTCTGGCTGCCTCAGGCCAGCACACTGCAGTCAGCTGGTGGCTCTCCTGTCTGCAGGAGTGAGCAGGTGGAGAACAGCACCCTTCACTTGCAGAGTGATCTGCCACACACTGACCCCTCAGCATTTGCTTCAAGGCTATTCCAGACCGTGCTTTCAAAGTGGTATATCCATATTTCCTTCCAAAGAAACACGGAAGGCAGGAGGGTTCCATAAAGTTTTATCTAATGTGAGAGGAGGAAGACCAGCTCTTACTGTCTGAAATCTGCTTGGCTGCAGTAAGGTGCAAGTTCAGATGTACATTTTTGCTTGTCAGGATGGAAACAGAGGAAATAGGCCGCTTGTATTTTATATGAAAGCTCACTGTAAAGCTCAGGTAGCAATGAGATACAGATTGGACAGTTATCGTGATCATCAGCACCAGAAATTCATATTTTCCACTCCATTCTGCCCTCCTATAACAGGTTTTCTGAAGAGTATGAAAAATGAACTAAAGAAAAGTACAACTTTAGGATCAAACATAAGTTATACACACCTGGAGAGAAGACTGCACATATATGACAAGAAAGCACCTGGTCATTGAGGAAAGGTCCTACAGTTCTGTGCAAAGCAATTTTTTCCAAGTGATACTTTCTCTAACTCTTCTCTGGTGTCATGCCCTGTTTTCACACCAGAGCACATGTGTGGTTTTGACTCTGGGAAGACTGAGTGAATTTCTACCTGCACCTCTCCACACAGCAGTTTGCTGCAGTACAGATTCTCTGTCCCATGAATACTCCCAAGGCCCCTACACAGGTGTTATCAAAGGGGCAAGTTCATGACAAGGCTTCAGGCCATGCTTGTCTCTCTCTGTCAAAAGCAGGAAGCAACAGAGAACCCTGAAACCATGGAACAGTCAGAGATTTACATACTCACACACAAAGCAATGGCAAAGAATGAAATGCTGCAATCTGTGACCAAAAAAAAAAAAAGTGACAAATAAGTGCAGATGTTAAAAACAGCTGCATCTCTCCTCAGTATGCCATCCCAGAGAAACAGATTGCTTAAGTTAGTGAACTGAATCTACATGCCCAATTAGCCAAGTACCAGGAAAACACAACATCAATCAACAGCTGGGATAACCCAGCCTTGTATGAAGCCAGCAGTCTGGGAGCAGTGAAAAAGAAAATAAGCTGAGTATTTTCATACTAGAGTTTGTAGCAGCACTTGAGTTCATGGATTTTACNATCAATCAACAGCTGGGATAACCCTGTCTTGTTAGAGTTTGTAACAGCACTTGAGTTTATGGATTTTATAGCAGAAATCACATTTCCTGCATCTTTTCCTTCCAGAGGGTTCTGGTTTCTCGAGCTTCATTCTCTTCCCGACAGAGCCATCTAGTGGGTGAGACCTCGTTTTTGAGAAGGAAATTTTGATTTATCACACTGCAAGTACAAACCACATTTTACAGGAAGGATCTGCAAAGCAGCCTGTAACAAACTAGCATTCCAGTTACTCTAGTCAGAAATTGCTAAGTGATAATTTGGTCTTGGCCGGAAGTTAAATTCCTACCAGTGTGAAACTTCAACATTTTTAACATTAAATTCACAGTATCTTTCTGAACAGTTCATCCCACACTCAACCTCAACCTGAAGTCATAGTGCAAAGCTTTTTGTTTATGCAAAATCCACTGTCTTCTTCATTATGGATCAGAGATATTACTTCAAACTTCCCAAAGCAGATACAGAGTTTGTTCCACCAAACCTCGTGAGCAGATTTACTGTTTCTCTCCAAAATTCGTGGTTCTCCCCTGCCCTGAGTGCTGATGAATGCCACATCCACTGCTCCTGAGAAAAGCAGCCTGGCATTGCACAGGAAGGAGGAACAGGGACTTCAGAGCAGGTGAGCCAGTCACCATTAGTGCAAAGTCCCCAACAAACCTGCTCCTGCCAGGCAGCTTTAATCTGCTTAAATAGCATTTACCCGCCCTGCTCTTTAGGGTTCCCCTTGGTGTTTCAAAGCCTTGACATTCCAGTAGCTGCCTGTGGCCAAAACATGGTGCTACTTCCCCCCTGCCCCTTGTAAAAGCTTTATCAATCCTTCAGAACTGGCTGTTTAATAGTCAGGAGGAAACAGGAAGACACAAAGCCAACGGGCCAGATTTGAAGCCTTGCCAAAATATTGAATCTCTTCCAAAAAATACTGCTAGTCAAGTCCCCCATCTGTGGCTTACTTCCTTTTCCACATATTAATAGTTCTTTCTGGAGGCTTTACAGAAGAGTGAAGCAGAGCTCTGAGGGCTGGGAAGTACCCAATAGTGCCAGTGTAAGAAGTTCACCATTAGTTTCCTTGACAGGTTACAAGGAGACCCAACAGAAGCCAGAGCCAAAGGAATTCTGGTAAAAGGATTTCTTTGCCCAAACAGCAAGTAGTCCCTTCTCTCCTGTTACTGAACAAGGTATGGGTAAATTCCTTTGTCCCCCACTGTACATAAGCCAGGATAACACCCTTTGAGCAGAACAGGCACCCTCCATCCTACACCAGTTTATACTCAGGGCAATGAACTGTTGTAGTTACCACACTCAGGTTTCTACTGGGTGCTTGCTTTCCAAGGGAAGGCAGTTCTAGTGCTGAAGAAACATCCTGTAAAGCCTTGCAGCAGATACCACTTGAGTTACACACAAGTGAGCGTGTCTCAGGCCACTCCACGCCTGCCTGGTAACACAGTGTAACTCCATTGGACAGAATTCCAGCTTGATTGGCAACACAATCATGTGCTTGAGGATTAAAAGCAGCAAAACCCAGTTAACAGACTGCAAATAAAAGACATTTATTTCAAATAGCCATAACTGCTACTCCTGTACACCAGCATCCAGCAACAAGCAAAGGCAGGGATGTCCACAGAAATATCTGATCTTACCTACCAAACCATTTCCAGAGATTCCAGGCATAAGTGTGGGATACCACAGAGAGTTCTATTAGAATCATGGAATATGCTGAGTTGGAAGGGACCCAGCAGGATCATGGAATCCAACTCCTGGCCCTGCACAGGACACCCCAAGAAGTCCAGCACACGCCTCAGAGCAGTGTCCAAAGGCTTCCTGAACTCAGACCATGGCACAGCTGTACCATAAAGCTCAGGATACAGCAACAGAACGGAAGAATTTTCTGCTCTGTGTGTTAAAAAATGTCAGTCTCAGTGGGCATTTAGTAGAGACTCAAACCAGACTTTAGCTTCATTTTAAAATGGCCTTTCTCAAAACAGTTGTGACATCCAGGAGTGTATTTAGTCATGAGGAGGAAATCCTGTGACAATGGCTTCCCTCCACAGTAAAACTGGGACCACTTGTAAAAGAACTGCCAACAGAACCAAGAGGTGTTACCAGGGAATAGCAAGGTTGCAGTCTGCATACAGACCAGAGCAGTTTCATCTGCTCACTTTTTACAGATTGAGAGTGAAATTATTTGATCAACCAGTATCACTCATAATTCTTTTCAGAGTGACAGCTGATTTAAAGAATGACACATCTCCCTGAGTGTTTAGTATCATTATTAAAGCCTCAAATTGCTCATTTGAAGTTGAAATACCATCTTCAGGAAAGCATTACTGCTACACCAGCATGACTCACACGCCGGTTTTTGGAGCAGGGCCTTGTGAAAATTGTCATCTTTTGGACACGTTCCTCAGGGGAGGTGTAAGATGACACCACACTGCTTTTATAGTTAAGCTCAAGTATCTCTTAAACACAGCCTAAGGAGGTTTCCAATACAAATATTCAGGACCACTACTACCCCGAAGAACATGCAGCAGGGTTTTCCCTAGTGATGTGAGACCAAATACAGCTTTATTTACACACAATTCAACAAGTTAATACATTAGTTCAACTTTCCTGTCTGCACACAAGGGAGAGTCTTCACAGTAGCCAAGCAGAAAAGCAAGACCAGCTCTCTTTTGTAGTGAACAGACTGGTAATTGATCGTATGCAAGTACGTGATCAGGTACACAAGTGTTACATTTAAACATTTCAACCTTTTAAGTCAGGAAAAACAACACTACACTTTAAGCAAAATAAACTGAAGTTACCACTACATTTGGCTTCCTGCAGATGAGCTGATCTATACACTGTGTACAGATGATAAGATCAAAAGATGAAGGTGATGGTGAGTTTTGTTCAAACCATTAGCACTTGTATTGAGTTGTGTTTAATGGATAATCATGTATAAGACTTTCTCCATACACCTGCACTGCCCTTCAAATTTACAAAACATTTCAAATATTATCCTAGAAAATGCCTATTTTATAATCTATCTTCTTTTCCCAGGCAGAGGGAAAAGCTGGTAAGAAAGTGAGAATAGATTTTTTCACTGCAAATATAGACTCAGGGTATCAAAGTTGTGTATTCCTTATGAAAAATTCTTCCCATATCCAAAGAGGAAAACAAGAAATGCAAGAGTACAAGCTCAATATACAGATCTGAAGATGGCCTTTTATCTATTGTAGGTCCATATAAAGCAGAAGAGCACAGTGCTCTGCTTCTCAGGAAGCTGCCTCTTTTTTGCTTTATTTTCCATAAATGCAGCTGCTAATAAGACCTTAAAATATAAAACTTGAAATTCTTCATTAAGAATGCCTTCTAATTCTTTAGAGAATAAATGACAACAGGACTAAACAAGAAAAAGGAAACATCATGATTTTCAAGAATCAATGCATCACACAAAGTGGTCAAACCTAGAAAGTCCATTATTTTCCAAACAGAGCTGACTTAGGTTTGAAATCAACCTACAGTGTATGTGCCCAAGAATTGTCCTGTCATGTAAGAGCAGACAAGTTTTTGTCAGAAACATTTATTAAACAAAACCAATGCACACACAGTCAAGTTAATACCCCTAATAAAAAAAGCAAGTCGGTCAAGACCAAAATTATCTTCGCTTCTGGAAGATGTTGCCACGGCCCATACCACGGCCTCTTCCTCTTGCAGCCACTGAAGAAAGAAAACATCAGGGATGACATGAATGTCACATACCTGCATATTTATCTCAACAACTGACAAGCAAAACATCAACAACACTCAAAGTCTCTTGCTCAGAAGCAAGGAAATGCTCAGGAAGTGATGACAGCAAGAAGCCTGCTTTCTGTTAGAAGAACCAGAATTAATGGTCCCAGTCTGGCTCCTCACAACATCTGCAATGAATATTCACACCTCTTGTGTTCCTTCTGAGACACAAAGCTGTGTGGTCCAAGAGATTTAAAACCCCACACCCTTCCAAGGTTTTGCAACACTACTCATCATTTTTCAGCAGTTGTTACACCCCCACATAGCCTTACTGCACACTGAAGTTAACCAGGGACTTTGTGGCACATGATTATTACTCCATCTTGTTATAACAGGATTAATCCCCTGAGAAAGGTTCAAATGAGAGTAAACTACAGAAAAGCTAATAATTACAGCTACCCAGTAGTTTAAGTATCATCTTTACAAAATAAGTTGTTTTCCTACCAAAGCTTAACAAGAACACCTGAATCCTACTCCAAGTATTCCAAACAGCTGGTGGACCCAACAGCTGGAAAACAGAACTCTAAGTTTAACAGAAAGGCTCTGTTTAACAAGACTACTGATTACCTCTGAATTACTGTAGCATAAATACTACACACTCAGGTAATTGGGATAGTTTGAGTCTTGACTCCCACCATAAGATTAAACATACAGAAAAACACTCTATGAACCTGTAATCTTTCAGTTTCTTACAGCTTAATCTCCTCAGTGATAGAGATGAGTTTTCCAGTTCTACAGATAAACAGGGAGAGGGACCATGGACAAATTGTACATACCTTGAGCTTTGAGAATAGCTGCTTTCCCTCGCCCAGCTCCAGAACCCTGGTTTTTATTCTTCATGCTCTTCAGCATAGGAGCATTCTTCAACATATCTGGTAAGATGAGAAACCGTATCTTGCTGCCCCTGATGTACACCTGCTCGAGCTGTGCCACCCGTCCATCTCTGTATGTCACTGTTATGTTGGACATCTGGAAGGCAAAAATCAGTCAGTGCTCAGACAGGCCTCATGATCATTTAAACACATTCCATGCCTGCTGCCCAGGACTTCTGCTTTCTCCCCAGTTTACAAATTAGCTTTATCAGCTTCATTAGTTTTGTTTTCTCATATGCAAACAAGTTTTAATACAGTACTAACCATTAAGAAAGCATTCGGATTTCAACGGCAATTTAGCTGAAGTCAAACTAAATTAGGTCTTCTCGGAATTACTAAAGTCATGTGCATTAAATAAGCTTCAGTTTCTTAAACCAAGGTTTGTTTATTTTTATACTCAGTGCCTTTCAATAAGAAACACTGGAAAAACATTGTTAAGAGGACAGAATCTTAAAATCCCTGATCTTACTGACAGAGATGCCCAATCTGACTCTAAAACTGGAAAGAAGAAGCTCTGGCCTCTTTGGAGCACCCTGCAATGCTGTATCCACCTCACTACTGTAAGAGACAGCAGTACAGTTGCCTTTATCCCAGGACTAAAAGCAACAGTCTTTTAATCAGCCTTTCAGCCTTCTCAGCTATAACTACCTCAGCCTTCCCAGGCCCAGATCAGCCAGACTTCCCCCCATCCTTGTGAAGCAGGGATACCTGACAATTCATGTTGTCTTCAGCTTCAATAAGTTTGCCTCGATAAACTTCTCCTGTATTGGTCTCACAGGTCACGATGTGGCCCTCGGCCTCGTGCAGGACCTTGATCGGGACTCCAATCGACATGGCTGCAGTGCTGTGGCTCTACACCTGAGGCAAAGGAAAACAAAAGGCGTTATTACACAGAAAGATGCAGAATAAGCGTCACCTACAATCCATAATCTTCCGCATTAGTGTAAAGCACGAATTGTCTCAGTTATTCAAACACAACATATGCTTTGACAATACATCAGTAATACTTCTCTAGAGACGTGCCCACAGAATGACTTGGAATAACAACAGCCAGTCTCTTCCAGGTAATCCACTTTTAAGTACCAGATAACGAACTAATCGTACCGCCCTGGAACAGCCCCGGTGCATCGCACAGCGGTACGGCCGGGCTGACCCTACGAGCCCCAGGGGCAGCACGGCCGCGCTCGGGGACGGCAGCGCCAAGCCCCGGGCCCGCCGTGAGGGAGCCGGGCCCAGCCCAGCCCTCCCGCACACCGCCGCCCCGGGCCGGCCCCCTCAGGCCCCACCGCGGATGCGGCAGCGCTCAGGCGCGTCCCCACAGGCCCGGGAAGCGAGGAGGCTCCGTGAA
>VZRZ01003845.1:79911-148818 GCA_013398175.1 Climacteris rufus | reverse complement strand
TGCCTCAGTTTTTTTTTTTTGTTAGGATACTTAAGAGCACGTTAAGATGGAATAATTAAAAAGACCAAATGTATCAACTGGTATGCCACTCTTTACAGTCATAATTAAACAGGGGCACAACTGGGAAAAATACTAGAAAAGAGTCCAGATTATCTGCATTTACTTGTCCTTGTGGTAGGCTACAGCTTTGTTTAATATCAATTTACAAACAACATTATCTGAAAAGTTTTATAAACAATATTACATCAAAACTAGACCAGCCCACATGATGTCAAATGCATTTTTATTCCTATCATAAAATGTAGATGAGTTTGCATTAACAGAACTTCTCAAAGGCCTTTTCCAGATCAAAGGTTACTAATCTCTTTGTGATTAACTCACTTTGGTCACTGCTGAAGTAGCAATGACAGGCACAACTCTTCAAGTCCTGCCAGTGGTGAGGGTGTTCCTGAAACTGAAACCACCACATTGCCAACTCCATAAAAATAAAAACTGAGGCAGAGGATGGAGCTACCTGTGTTTTGGGACTTTTTGGTAGAGATTAATAATTTTCTCTCTCTATTGAGTTTTTGATGGAGTTAATACAAAAGGACAACTGGTGCCACTTGTTTGCTTTAACTTGTGAGCTTTGCGAGTTTTGTTAAAATGATGTAATTTACCATCCCTGAGGAAAAAGATGTGTATAGAAAAGGCTTAAATCTGTGGGGCTTGTAAGATCCATGCCCAGAGATCTCAGTTGTGTCTGTTTTCTCACAGTTTGGTTTAACTCCTCTTGTGACACAGAAATAAATTCAAACACGAGGGTGAATACCCTGTGTCTTACCTCACTGTTACCCAGGAGGAGATACAGCTTCAGTGTGGAGTGTGTCAGGTACATCACCCTATCGATAAAAAACCTTCCAAAGGAAAAGGGGGTGGAAAGGCATGGAACAATATTGTTACAGGTATGGAACAACAAAGGAGTGTACAATTAAACTAAATGTTTACCCGGACAGAAATACTGAATGTACGTTCCCACCAATCAGATGAAGTAAAAACAAGTTCCTAAGTTTCTGTAGCTGTAGTGCTGAGGACAAGCTGACTTTTAGTGGTATGGAAAAACATTCTTGTATGGATTGATGTCATGTTTTACTCATGCAGTCGACTGCATCCAGCTGAAAGTGCCAGTGATTCAGCAGCTGTACCACTGGGACTGCGGGCTGGCCTGCTCCAGGATGGTGCTTCAGTAAGTGGCTCTTAGTGTGGGAAATCCCATTCCCTGGGGAGGGACAGTGGGAAGCAGCATCCAGGGAGGCGTGTTGAGACAGCTGTGAGTTTAGTCTTGGGAGAGCAGCAGTTTCTGAGGATCCCTTGGATAGTGACTGCTGCTTGGGCCTGGTCCAGCTCTCCAGCAGGAGCAAGGGAAAATACAAACTGAAGTGAACTTCGGCCCCTTTTGAATAATTGACTCATTTGACAGATGCAGAATACCTACTCAGCTCTATGAACTTTGCAGGCTGGCATGCATCAGCTCATAGAAAGTATTCCCTCTTTCCTGTTGTTGCAATTCAGAACTGATAGTTAGCATAGTGACTCACTTGATTCCTTTCTGTGTTTTTAAGCGATGGGTAGGTGTATCCCAGTTTATGAGTGTGTATTGTACCCATACCACCTCTGTCCTGCTGAGCCCTCTACCTGTGGGATGAGTGTTTCTGGTCCAAGAGTAATTTCAACTTCAAAACTGTGTTGCCCTTTGGGGTTTTTTTTGGTTTATTTTTGGTTTTACTTTTTTTTTTGAACTAGTAGCTGTCCTGCTGAACTCCTCTTTCCTTCCACAGAGGAACATGAGCTTAGGTGCAGGAGAAATACCTATTTAGATGTCCACTTAGTAGATATGAAGCAGAAGATTTTCATTTCTCTCCATCCCTTCTGCCAAGACGTTAGTCCGTGTGCTGGTAATTTCCCATCTTGACTACTGTAACCTCTATTCCCTTTACCTCTTTGCCACTCCAGTCTGCCCAAAACTCAGCTTCCAAGGTTAATCTTCTCACCCTGCTGATCTGACCTTGTTTGCCCTGCACCCTCAATTCCAGTCCCTTTTTTTTTTTCCATTTACTTCCATTTGTTTTCTTACTTTCAGAACTCCCTGTAACTGCCTCACCTCACCCCTTTGCAACCTGTCCCAAGCTTCCTCCTGACTTCATCTCCCCCTTTTTTCCTTTTGTGTCATCAGTGCCTAAGACAAATTTCCTTTGAATATTTACTGAATTCCTTTACGGTTCCTCCTTTTGAAATCCATCTACTGTGTGAAGGAAGTTTTAGTCTTTAACTCTTCTTTCTGTGGCTCTAATACACTTGTGCATTCAGACTGTAAACCCTTCAGGACAGAGTTCTCTACCAGCTTGCCTCTGGTACAGCACCTGTACACTTCTAGCACTATAAAACAGTCAAGGCATCACACATTTCAAATTGTAAAAAGTCAGCAATAAATCCAGTTAAATATTCCCTACTCCCTTCCCTTAAATTTCTGTCTCCTTTGTGGGCTGTTTTATTTTTTTGTTATTTCTTAGCCAAGCCCATTGTTTCAGTTTTTACGTGCTATGATGTAGAGGCTTGGGCTGCAGCACACATTTTGCTTCTCCTAAGATCTGTGCTTCCCTTCCCCTGCCTTTCCTAATGCCACAGGTACCTGAATCATTTGGACAATGATGAGTTTCAGAAAGCCATCCAGGAACTCCAGTTAACAAAGAGTATCTGGACTATTGACCTGGCCTACCTAATGCGGCATTTCGGAGTTAAGCATAAATTTTGCACCCAGACACTCGGAGTGGACAAGGGCTACAAAAATCAGGTTGGTATTCCCATCTACAGAGGGAGAGCAGGCAGCTTTGAAAGCCTTGAGTATCATGCTGTAAAAGCTCTGCTGTGTTACTGACAGTCAACCACAACAGTTAATTTGACCTATTGCCAAAACTGGCAAAAATCGTTCCAAGGGCAATACGATCCCATGTATTTTACATCTTTGATTCCATCATATGAATTTTTAAAAAGTTTGCATGTAGTGTTCATGAAAGGTTCCAACTCTGATAGCCTTGGAGACTGAAGCCCTGTATTTATCTACAGAACAGGTACAGCCTGGGCAGCAGCACTGTTAGCTTCCACACTTTCCCCAGCACCGTGCCTCAGCCTTGACCTGGAAGTCCACCTCTAGAGGTGAGAGGGGAACTCAGCCTCCCATCCACTGAGAGCTCGGCCTCTCCAGAGCTGCCACCAAGGGGCCAAGGAGGGCCTGTAGCAGTGGTGGCTTTCATGCAAGCTCCTGCAGAAACCAGACAGGCTTCTCTCATGTAGGCAGCTGAGCGGCCACTAGATGGAAACTGCAACAATAACGGACCAGGAGCGAATTTAAACTTGTAACTCAGAGCAGAAATCCTTGTCCTGTTATCAGTGACCTATGGGAAAAATCTTGTATCCCATAGCCAGATCTCCAACTTAAAAAGGCCCTTGCTAGCAGAGACCCTAAGTGGTGGATTACTCAAGGTAAACATCACTCCAGAACTTCTGTTATCTCCACAGTCATTTTACAGGAAGCACTTTGACACAGAAGAGAATCGAGTGAATCAGCTCTTTGCACAAGCCAAAGACTGCAAGGTGCTGGTGGAGAAATGGTAAGCTTCCTGTTTTCTTTCCTTTCTCTTTGGAGATTCTGTGGACCCCTGCTTTTCTTGGAGGGACCAAGTTAAACTACTGAAAGAGACTGAAATCAAGCCCTAAGCCTTTTATTTCAAATTACCATCTACTATACCTGTCTCAAAAGAACCCCATGGACATCAAGAGCTAATAATGAAGTTTGAGGAAAAATCAGTCATGATGCAAAATAAGTGATTTGAAAATGCTGACAGGAATTAACTATTTATATTTTGAGTTTGGTTATCCATTACAATTATGCAGTAGGGAGTGCCTATAGCACTCTAATTTGCCATGGTCAGAATTAAGGAGAGTGCTGTGTGGGCACAGAACTCATTGTTCCCAGAGCTATGCAAACATTATGGATCTCTGTTCCTAGACAGACATGCAGAGTACAAGCTAGCACAGGAGCTATTGCCAAGGGGACCATGAAATAAGAAACCTCCATGAAAGAACTGCAAACCCAGACGGAATGGAAAAACTGCAAAATTGTTTCACAGCCAACAGTGAAATTCTGCTGGGAAATGACTAAGCATCCAACTTGAGCTGCATCCCTTTTTATAGTGAAGCTGGGTTTGGATCCCTGTTCTTGATGTGGGGTAAATGATTAGGGGTAAGCAAAGAAGAGAGGATGTGGGGCAGCCACAACAGCATTTAAATGCTGCAGTGCAACTTATACTTAGCAGAATCATGTCCTTTTTAATACACAGGGAGTCACCATCTCTTTAACTACAGCTATGACTGGACAGAAGGGACAGTCAGTCCCTCTGCCTTTTGGAGTCATAAGATTGTGGCCTTGATGAAGGCAGGGACAGAGGGCATATCCACTTTTCCAGTATTGAGGCTGGGGCATCAGAGTGGGGGAGTGACACTGGAAAAGATGAAAAAGCACATGAATTCAGTCAGGTGGTGCACACATCTGGAACGGATCCAAGTGATGAGTTTCTGATGCATATGGAACACACCATCTGCCTCAGTGAAGGACAGCTTTTAACAGATGAGATTATAGGTTATGTTTGGTGGATACTTATTCTCTGTAGGAGGTACTGTAGAAATAAAGCCTCAAGAGTATCAGCTAGTCCAAAACCACAACAGGGAGAAACATAGTCCTCTGTGACTGAGGCAAATTTGGGCACGTGTTCATCTGGTTAGTGGTTATACAGTATTTAACTACTCAGTTGATAAAGATTTGGTGTTTCAGAGATAAGCTTTTCTAATAGCAAGAAGAACACTTCACTTACGATTTTCCCACAACAGAAGTTCAAGTTACTGAGTGAGTTGCCAGCTCCTTTAGTTCTCTTCTCTGGGGCATATAATCTCAGAATGTGTTACTGCAGAATCCAGAGCCACTGCACTTCAGCAGCAGCAGCAATGAGATGGAAAGGCCTCCAATGCTACAGGTTTTGTCAGGCTTTGTCCATAGCAAAGCCTGTGGGGTTTAACAGCATAAAGCTGTTCCTGGGATGTAGAAGTAACTGCATGTCCCAAGCGCTGTCCACCATCACCACTTCCTTTACACCAGTCTCTTTCCTAAACTTGTCAATAAGCATGTCTGTTTTTTTCCTGCAGCACAGTAACTGTTCAAGACATCCAAAACCACCTGTCCCAGGGCCACATAGCCATCGTCCTTGTGAACGCAGTCCTGCTGCTGTGTGACCTGTGCTCCAGTCCTGTCAAATACTGCTGCTTCCTCCCCATCGGACAGAAGTGCTTCTGCAGGACTCCTGACTACCAGGGCCATTTCATTGTGTTATGTGGCTACAACAAAGCCTCAGGGAGCATCTACTACAACAACCCTGCCTATGCTGACCGTGAGTAGCCCGTCCCTTCTGGATGGATTCTCAGCCAGTGCACTGCTAACAAGTGTGTAACACAGAGACACGGCTGGAGCTCCCCTCCCAGTGCACAGGCATTTCAAGCATCATTACCCAATCAGTCAGAAGAGGTTTGCCACATTAATTACATCAGTGCTGCATTCTGTGGCGTGAGGCAGCTGCATTTCAGATGGCTTAGTGAGAGATGCTGAACTGTCTATGTGCAGAATATAACAGAAGGGCCAGTTTAGTCCCTATTTGCAGCATTACTTCAGTGAGCTCTCTGAGGTGAAAAAATCTGAGTAAAGCTGTAACCTAAGCTGCTAGATCTACTCTGTATAGCAGTTTTGTTTGTGGAGGCTGTTACACCCAGTGTAAGAGCTTTTCACTGGCAAATCATTCTGAGTTTTTCCTAACCTTTTGTTCCTCTGTAACAGGAACGTGCTGCACCAGCATCAGCAACTTCGAGGAAGCCAGGACAAGTTATGGCACTGATGAAGACATTCTGTTCATCTACACAGACAGCTGACAGGACAGGGCCACTCCTGCTCCTTCTGCCCAGCCTGCACAGCAGCTGGCTGCTCGTCTCAGGACTCCCCTGCACACACCTCGCTCCTGAACTGCAGTGGGACCTTCACCAAGGGAGGCTTTACAGACATTGACAGGACTACACTGCAATGCTGTCTTTACCTTTCTTTTTTTCTGATGATGTCTCTGGTTTTTTTGTTTGGGTTTGTTTTTTTTCTCATTTTCAACATTGCACATTTGACAGCAGTTCTAAAATACAGGCCCAGAGCCTGTTCACTTTCAGCTTATTTTCAAATTAAACACATAAGAAGCACCAAATTTATGAACTTTAACACTTGGTAATATATGCATAGGTTTAGGTAAACAAAGAAAAAAAACAGAAAATACCTGTTTCTCTCTCTATCAAAGCATCAAGGGCCGATCTTCATCCTAAACCTTGGGATTTGAAGTTCAGCAGGGTATTATAAGAGGGGAAAAAATATATGAACTTAAACCACTTTTAAGCAACAAAAAATGCCTTGCCGGCTCATCAGCATTGTCTGCAGTGTAGGAATGAAATGCATTTACTGAAGGAAACTTCCCATGTACCAAATTCACAGAGATTTAGCATTTATGCAACTGCATTAAACTTTGAGTTGAAGTTGCTGGAATTGTTCCCTTGCACTACAAACTCAAACTTTTTTGGCCAAATCCTCTTGGATGACTGCTCAGAGCTTCATATTGCTCCAAAAGTTTAAATGAAGAGATTTTATTTGCACTTAGAAGTCTATTGCTCCTTGCAGAAAGCTCTGAATGTTATGCCACCCACATGTGCCAGTTTCTGCAGAATCCATTCTAAATACAAACTTTTAACTTATTAATCAAATGCAGAGAATGATCATCCACAGTAATGGTATATATTTTGTGTGTAAAGTGTAAATATCTGACATCACCTACTGCATTGTAACTAAAATGCTGAATCATAATTTGAGCCAAATTTTGCTGTTGGTATTAGTTCAGTGACCTTCTATGAAGAGCTAAAATCAATTAATAAAAGAGGAAATACAAACATCTCTGGTACAAGCAGGAAGGCAGGAACTTCGATTTTTCTAGCTCTTATACTACAGTTGTATTTGGATTAAGTTGTTGCTGTTGCTTAATTCAGACATTAAGTGAAATTTGCAGCAGACCATTCATAACCCTTTCCTCTACTACCTGGGGAGCACTCTGAAGTGTAAGAAAAAGCCACCTATTTCAGTTTCATCCATTGCAAGTTCCTACAGGTCTCAATCTTAAATCCTGCCTATATGGAACTGAGTAGGAAAATCAGCACTGATGTAAAACTAGGAAAATTTTAGTTTGCACGTAAGACAGAGATCCCACACCTCTGCCATGGTTTTAGGAAAAGAACTGTTCAAGTTCTGGAACTGTAGAATAACAGGATATTGTTATTTACTGGTGGATACAATGAATAGGAATCTACAGTTTTTTACCAAGTTTTTTACCAAGATAAACGTTTTCTTTATTAGTTGTTGACTAACTGAAAAGTATCTATAAAGTGTTCACTAAGTACACTTCATAGAATCAAGAGTGCTCCTTTGTACAAAGGCAAAAAATAGTAACAGACATCTAAAATGCAGCAGCCTTTAAAAAGTTCCAAAAAAATGTATGTGACAAGAAATTTTCAGTGTGTCAAATTTTGCTTATCATTTGTGAAGGTTAAATACATTCTGGCATTGAGAGTTGCAAAATGAGTAAAGGTAGGGTGTGATTTGTGTAGAACCAGTGCATCAGTGCCACCAGCAGAATCCCTCCAGAAAAAAAGGTACAAAGCCTATTGTAGATAATGCCTTTTAACCCACCCAGAGTAGGTAACCAGAAGGCTCCTGATCTGGGAATTTTTATGTCCAGGTCCAAAATCACGGTGTTTGATTTAGAGGGATTGTATTAGCTCTGTTAATAATTAACGGGTATGTAAGCTACAGGCTGTTGGAGTACTTCCTTAACCCATGCATTTTCAGTAGGTAGTTCATTCAGTACCATTAAACTGCCACAGGATTTCTCTTAGAGCAGGCTTGGTTAGTTAAATAAAAACAATTCTTACAAGAGGCTTGTAATTGACATTTAGCATCTTACTGGTTCAGTTACCAAAAGTGAATCCTGAGCTTACAGATAAACCATGAACTTAAGGGCAAGCTGAGTGTTCTGAAATGCACAGACAGGTGTAACAATATTGACTGGTAAATGTTTGGTACCCAGGGTTAAAATGCTTCAACAAAACTGAAAGACACAGAACTGGCTAAGCTAGTGCAGACAAAAGGAGAGGTCCACTACTGCAACAGGATCTCGTCCAGCTGCCAAGTGGAAGACAGCTATGAGACATGAAAACCTAAGGAAGAAGCAAAAGCCAAGTGAAAAGACTGAGCATATGACACCAATTCAGCTGAAAAAGCAGCTCACTGTACAAGCACTCAGAACATCTGCATTTTCTGGAACTTTGTTTCCCATTTCAGGATTGTCTTATCAAAACAGTCATTCTGAAAATGTTCTGCCGCTTTGTTTCCGTCAGGATGTCAATAGCAAAGGAAGGGGATTTTACATGCAGGGATTTTATACATAAATATATTTTTATTTGTAATTAAGCCATTCTCAATAAAGGTTTAAACTCACAGATAACCCTGTAACATAATGTAGCAAGTGCATTTATTCCTAAGCTTATTAGGAAAAATGTTTTTGAAA
This sequence comes from Climacteris rufus, assembly GCA_013398175.1. Taxonomy (NCBI): domain Eukaryota; kingdom Metazoa; phylum Chordata; class Aves; order Passeriformes; family Climacteridae; genus Climacteris; species Climacteris rufus. The sequence continues at coordinate 140,092 of VZRZ01003845.1, read as the reverse complement.
ACCTTTACAGGATGCATTACAGATGTAACTAGAAATGGCACAGCTGAAATTGTACTTTGGAAAAACAAAAATATGAGTTCAAACATTCATTACAGCTATGAATGCACAGTTGCTGGGCTGTAAATTGTATTGTCTGCATTGCCTGAACACCTGCTGCCATCACCCAAATCATACAAAGCAAAATGTAGGAATACAGAGTAGCTGAGAATAGCAGATGCATCGTTACCACCTTTAGTGCAGAGCTGTTCTGTGTACTCTGCAACACCACATACCCGACTGGAGTGCAGCAGGAGGGAAGGGGTTTTCCTTACCCATCCTGTTCCCTAGAGCAGCTCCAGGGCTCTCTGTTCACAGTGAAAAGTATGCAAGTGCCCCAGCCTTCCCTATGCATTAGCCAGGGTCTCTATTTCTGCCTCCCATCACTGCGCTGGGCTTTGGAAGATACCAAAGCATCTGGCTCAGCACGACGTCTGCACCTTGAAGGAGCCCACCAAAGACATGGATCCAGCTGTGGCTGTAGTGTAAAAGGCAACAGAACCAAAGAGGCCTTGCTTTACAGCACCCACAGACCTTCAAACAACTGAAATGTCTGAGACATTACTCAGCTATAACAGAACTGCATCAACTAGTTCATAAACAGAAAAGGAAAAAAAAACCCCAGATGAAAACCATTTATACCTCCTTTCCCCTTAAACTATGCATCTGGGTAGAGGGTAAAAACTGGAAAGCAGAAGTAAACAGATGTACAATACAAAGCTTATGTAAAAATTTTTATGTCCTCTGAACTCATCCTCTCTATCAGCTATTATCACAGTACACTGTGTTTCTGCACTAGAAATGCATCCACTGTATTTCTAGTGTAGAAACACAGACAGTGTACTGTGATAATAGCTGATAGAGAGGATACACTACACTAGAAATACATCCAGTGTATTTCTAGTGAGGAACAAAACCTTGGACTCATTAGTGTAGATAACAAACCAAACACTCAAGAAGCCATATTCAATTATTTTACTTAACACAGTTTTGAATCTTACTGAAGTTGGTGACATGAAATTAAACTGACAACATTAAAACAGCAACTTGTGATTCACGCTAAAGCTATCATCCAACAGTAACTTTGAATTTGTCTTGTAACATTTGAGTGTAATGAGATGCTCTCTCTCACTCTTTGATGATATTGGGTATAAAGTAAGGCTGGATTGCTTCAGCGAGCTTTTCTGCATACATTTCATATCTACCAGTCATCTGGAAAAGAAAAATCAAAGCTTCAGTTCTTTCAGTGAGCTATGAAAGTACTTCAGTAGAAAATATTTATATCCACTGGTTGGGTTTTTTATTACAACATATTATTTAATTGTTCCAAACATCAAAACTGTAATTCACCTAAAATTCAAGATCTCCAGTGCCTTAGCACAAACTAATATATTTTTTATAAAAGAACTCATATTGTGTTGACTAGGATTGTATTTCTATCCAAAAAAGAAGTGTATTTCCACCCTAAAGGTCAAACTTTCAAATGAACACCCTCCTGCTCTGCAGCTCTCCTTCAGTGGCAGTCATGTCTGCTGACTTACTGCTTATGGCTATTTTTGGTTATTCTGGGTAGCTGAAAGCTGAATGTGAAAGGTGGCCTTGCTTTCTTATGCATCAATTTATTTTATGTTAATGAGGACAAAGGAGTGTCTCTGTAATTAGTGCTTCATGTCACATCCCTGACAACCAGTGAGCCCTGCTGCCAGCAGAGAGTTTGCCACTGACAGTGTTTGGGTTGCTCTCACTTCACTCTGTATTAATATGCAATATTATCAATGGTTTGGGTGCCAGAGCAAGTGCTGCAAGTGCTGCATTACAGCCCTTGATGTAGTGCTGTCACCCTCTTCTGAAGTGCACAGCCCACAGCACTGGCTCTGGGAGGGGCAAGTACTTCTTTATTGCCAGAGTGTAACTTAGGTAATTTGTTTAATCACCTTGCTGCTCTAAGTTCAGCAAAGTTGTTGTAGTGAAATGTCCCTTTCAGGCATCACTGGATGCAAACTGCAGATACCAGAGCAGATTCAGCAGGTCCCTGTGTGCTGTTAGGGGCTTTCTGCAGTGGGGGACCTCACTCTTCCACACCCCCTCATCCAGAACCACCTCTGTCTTGGCCACAACTGAGAGGAAAGGGGAAACAGCTCTTCCCTGTCACATAAACAAAACCACAGCTGTGCCTTATGTGCCAGAAGACCAACAATAGCACTCCACACCATCCACATAAAACTAAGGTGCTGAAAGCAGAAGACTTGAAGACAACAAAAAATACACAATTCTACACAAAGCAGCCAAAGGTCAGTGTTTTGCTTTTACTGTTTGTTTTTCAAATCAATACAACTGCTTTTGTTCAGATACTCCTACCAAGCTGTTCTGAGCAAAGCTCCATGTGCTTCCTGACACACCAAATCTCTACTCTGCAAATCTCTACTCTGCCAATTTCAGTGGCAATGCAAAACTAAATGTCTGCCTGCCTTAAAAAACAAGGAATCTCTCAGCAAAATTTAACTCCACGATGGCAACAACCACATGCCTTACACAGGCATTTGTAAAATAACAAATGCCATTCTGTTCCAGAACAGAACCTGATATTAATTTTGGGTTTAGTTTCTATATATGGATTAGCAATAATAGCAAACAAATTAAGATCTAACTAAGAATGTCTATGTTTTAATTAAAAAATTTATTCAGCACTTCAAATCCACACAGTTTGCCTTTTTTACATCAAACTGAAATCAAAACACGTTAAATACTGCATCATATTTAATGCACAACAGGCAAATAAACCACCTCTTATAAAATAAATGTCTGCTTGCATGATGGTCAAAAATTGACACTCCTTGCAAATTATTACTTATTTTAAATAGTAGGTGATCACTAAAGAAACTACGTATGTTGTGACAGTTGCTAGTCAGGAGTTCTGGTCTACTCTGATAGGATTCAAATCATGCTGATCTTAGGAGTGGATAGGAAAAAGTTCTAGTCTCTAGCAGTACTGAGCACTAGAACAAAAGATCTGTCCCACAGAAGCAAGCAAGGTGTTTTCTTCATCAACAAAGCCTGTTTCTAAAGCTGCCACTTCTTTTCTTTTTTTGTTCCAACAGGGTATTCGTGGGGGCTGTTGTAAACTCCATCAGATTAAAAGAGGAACTAGAGTGTCATTTGTTTAAATAAAACCAGATCTAGTCACTCCACTACATCAGTACATAATATAGCACCCAACACAGCTTGTCCTGGCACAACCAAAGGGTTAGCAAGCTGCTGTACTGAGGCAGCCATTTCTCCAACCAGCACTGCTGCTAGACAAATTAAATCCAATTATGGCCTCTGAAAGATGAACCAAATTAGCTTTACCTCAGAATACAAAAAAAATAGTAATAAATAACTCTGTTAAAGCCATATGGAGTGGCCTCCAGCCATCTTAATCTGATTTAGAAAAATTCAAAAGTGTGTTAAGATGCTTCAGAGATGAATGTATACAGTAGCCAGCTCTTTCTCTGTAGTTTCAACATATCCACAAATTCAGGGAGTTAACATCACAAGAAGTTTGCATTCAGAAAGTTCTCAGAAGCTTGTGGGTTTGTGTTTTCACTAAATTTCAACAAAACTGACAATTAAGACCTCTAAGAATATATAACAGTACCATGTTAGACAAGATCCAGTGCCTATGTCAGCTCAGCAACAAATGCCTATGTACCCTGGGTAAGGAAAGCACAAACTCTTCCCCAGCAATGCTCACAGCTCCTGGCAATCCACATTAAGGTCCTGAGGCTAAGGTTTTCATTTGAAAGCTACTGGCCTAGTTTCCCTGAATTTAGCTACTCCTTTTCCAAATCCATTTATGCTTTTGGCCTCCAGAACATCCTGTTAAATTAGTTCAACAATTAGAGCTCCGGACTGCTAAAAAAAACCCAACAAAGGCTGCCTTTTAACTATTGTAGGATCATAGAGTAATTATGAAAGCTTGTTTGTTCTCATATCATATTTTCTTTATAATCTGGCTTACCTTAAAATTCCATTTGTCACCGACTTGCCTGCAGAGGTTGAGGTCCATCTCCACCACCAGCAGCCCATCCTGAGTGCGAGAGAGCCCCGGGGTCCTGCTGCCGTCGGGCGCCGCGACGTAACTCGAGCCATAGAAATGGCCCAGCTCATGGTGGGCTTAAAGACAATTTTAAAAACCATCTATTGCCATCTGCAAATAAGTACAAAACTTAACATGCACTGTCCCATAAAACCTGACTCAGTTTTTTGAGGACTCACTGTCCTTTAGGCAAGATGATCATCCTGAAGAGTCATGGCACGATTTTAGAGTAACTGCAGTTTTGGCCAGTAATTACTTCCATGCACAAATTAACAGGAAAAACTCACTGCACTGCCTTTCAAATAATGCATCATTATGCTTTCCCATTATGAAATCTCTGAACTCAAGGCTTTGCTTTCATTGTTTTTTTACTTAGCATTCAAATGAATTCTAATGGTCAAATCATACATTTCAAAAACAGCTGACAGAGATGCACCCATTCAATTTTCAATTAAAGGTCAGAGGTGAAAAACACTGGGATTTGAGGCACGGAAGATATTATTTCATATTGCACAACTCTGAGTTGTGCCAAAAATCAATCACATCTGTTGTACCACTAAGCAATGGACACCCCTGACCTTTTTCATGCAGCTGCTAATAGCACTTAGCTCCAAAACTGCCTAAAAAAGGCTCAAGCCCACTCTGGTTGAAGCCAGAAGCAGCCGTGGTTTTCACAGGACAAATTACAGTGTTTCAACATACAAGTACATACAAGAAAATCTCATACTCTTCTTTGGTTGTTCTCTTTAACTTCCAGCAAATCTGGAACTGGTACTGAAGGGGATTTCTGAACATACCTTTTCCACCATCTCCAGAAGTAAAGGCGTTTTTGTAGTATTCCTGTGAAATAAAAGGAATCCATAGGTGGCAGTATAATTCCATTTCACTCACAAAATCCTTGCTAGTCTATCATGTTTTGGAAGTTTATATAAATGTAGAAAGATTTTTTCTGGCACACTATCAGCACTGTCTAAAGGGAGTCATCAGAGAGGCTTAGCTTGTGTGATGGGTAAGATAGAACACAGGGTTTTTTTGTATGACTGCCTGTTGTTCATACACTTTGGGGAACATGCCTCATATCTGTTTCTCAAGTTTAAAGAGGCTAAAGAGGAGATATTTAAGCAAACATTTTTTTGGATCACAAAAGAAGGCAAACATTCACATAACAGCAAGAACAAGTCTGGATTTTTACAGGGAATTTAATTTAAAAAATACACACATAGGGTATTTGGACTAATCTGAAGGTAGGAGTGACCTATTGCATACAATATTAATTGTCATTATAGTTTTAGAGTCCAGAAGGAGGTAGGTATCTGTACAACAGCCACCAGTTGTGTAGCACTGACTCAAGGATATATTTAATTTTCAGTCATTTTGGCTAAAAGAATAGTGATTTCACCAGAGAAACGGGGACAGTGAGCAAAAGGGTTGGGTGCTTATTACAAAGATTCAATTCAAGAACAGGAAGCAGCTGCAACCAAAAAGCAGTCTGCCAGCAACAAGGCAGCTCTCAATCTCCCTCACTGTCCACCTCCAGATGCCAGCCCACAGCCTAAGGGAGCAGTTACCCCCTGCAGGAATGCACCGTTCCCTGCCGTGGGTGCAGTGCCTCGGTGCACTGCAGCCCCCCCGCCGATGGAACAGGAGGCAGCAGAGGATACGAACCGTTCCCACTCTGTTGATGGGGCACGTGAAGCAGTGGTTGGCTATGGCAGCGTTCCTGGCTTCGATGGGCCACAGCGCCTCGCTGCAACACACAAACAGCAGCAGGGATTCACTGCCTGCACAGCCCGGGGCAAACGCACATTCTGACTGCCTCACACTGTGCAGCTGCTCTCAAAGAAGCAAAGTTAGATACTAACACTGATCCTGCTCTTACAATCAAAATCTCTCCACATACAGCCAAGCACTGTCATTATTTTCTGCAAAATTACAGGGATAAACAGCTCTACCTGATAAACCGATAAGTGTGGCTTTGTCATAGAAAAAAAAAGGAAAAAAGTTAACATATTTCAAGATTTTCAAAGCAATTAAAGTGTAAAGTATCTTACTTTCTAAATCATACAAAAGATTTACATATGTGCTTTCACAATCCATGAATTTTCAATAGACCAAACTTCATTCTGCAGGAACACAGAGACTCATAAAAGTTGCCCCCTTTTTTCTCCAAAATGCTTCAGGAGAAGCTTTTGCAGCAGTGCATGAAAAGAAAACCAATTATGTGAACAATAAAAAAATCCCAAAACATTTCCACCAAAATTTCCTACTTTTATTATTTGAACCACAGTTTTCATAGCACTTTCCAGAAAGTCATTCACCCATGGTGGATTGATGAAAGTGTGTTCAACAAAAGCATCCCAATAACCTCCCAGTAATTATTTATTAAACTGGTCACTAAATTTACATAAAGCCAAGAACTGAGAAATGAGGAATAAAAAATTCCTTCTCTTTGTAACAGGCCTCTACCTCTTTTCCAAATGCTGACAGATGTTTAAAACTGAAATAGCCTTCTTTTTATTAAATACTTTGATATATAGGGATCAGACAAGTTAATAGAAGGTCTGGAAGTACTCAGAGCTTCAAAACAAGGGTGATACAATTTGTACACTCCTATGACAACAGGTACCTGCCAGATTTGGAATACCAAAACAAGTCTGCAAGCATCTGACTCATTAATCTGCCAGTCAGACTCAAGAATCTTCGGAGATGGTCACTGGACTGATTGAAAGGACTTCATTTATTGCCTCTTTTCTCAATTGCTTTGAATCTGGCAGTCAGCTTTACTAAGAAAAAGGGATTTTATTGAAAAGCTCCAGCAAATTACAATTTCACAGAAGAGAGACAGGAAAAAAAGGCTACAGCCAAGAAGCAACCCCAGAGAGCAGGTTTTATGTGGGCCTCAGGAGTCGTCTTCCTGCAATAAAAATTATAGCTTAAAAACAATCAAGTGAAAGCTAATAATTAGTAGAGCCTGAAGCACCTGGAGTACCAATGAAGTGCTGTGGAACTACAAGGCAGACAAACATGACAAATATTCCAACAGTGATAACAAGGCCCCACAATCATTGTCTGTTCATTCAACTCTTTCCAAAGGAACTTTCCCAATGTTACTCGACCTAAATTATCTTTTATACTGAAAAATATTAAAGGTGGTTTGAATGACAGAACACTGCATCTAACCTGTAGTTCTACTCTCCAGATTTGTAAATACATGTTTCTCTGAATCTGAGAGGATTTCATGCCTCTAATTTGTTTTACACAATTTCTGCCCTATTACAAATTATCATCGTCCTCAGATTTTCTACTGAGTCAGCAAAAAAAAAAAAAAATTAAATTGCATTAACATTCTTGCACCACATTCCAGCATCCCAAGCAACACACAGCCTGTGTCAGTGCTTTGGAAGCACATTGTACTGAAATGTGACTGACACTAATAATGCAGCAGCAAGGAATATTCAAGATCTAATCCACCAATTAATCATTGGGGGCTAGCTAAGAAGTGTATTTTCTTAGCTCCCTGAGCTGGTTTTCTTTTTTCTTTTAGGAAATCAAGTCAGTAGGGTACAATTAGTGTTAATCTGCAGAAGATTAATCTCAAGGGAGAGTTTACACTGGTTCAGTCTGGTTCAAGAGGCCAAATAATCATAAAACTGCCAACAAGTTTAAAAAAAATGCTTCTGAAAAAAGGATATCTCAGCTTGGTTCTGAAAACTGCAATTTGATACCACACTCCTAGGTGGACAATGCAAGCTGCCAAGATAAGCCTGAACAGAAGTGACTACTGCCCATCATTTAGCAAAAACATTACATGAATACTCTAAATAAACTCTCAGTTTTCAGAACACCAGCTGGGTGTTGGTTAATGTTGTCTCAAAGACAGAAGACCTGCTGATGTACAATAAAGTTCTGAAAGAGAAGGAGTTACTGGGAGCAGACTGGGAGCCCAAAATTCCAGGTGGAGGAGAATGCAGGCTCCTTTGTGAAGGCGAAACAAGGAGACTGCACTTCCAGTCCCCAGACTTCAGCAAGGAGGCCCTGAGGCCACAGTGACAGCCTCAGAGGTTCAGTGAACCCAGAGAGAATGGCCCAGATCAGTTTGAGTTTTACCTGAGAGTCCCAATCGTGGCTGAAGGGTTGAAGATGATCTCTGCCCCATTCATGCTGAACATGAGCCAGTTCAGAGGGTGATGGCGCCCGTAGCAGATATTCACAGCAATTGTCCCAAACTGTGTCTGAAACACTGGGTGTCCTGTATTTCCTTCCATGTAGTAAGTAGACTACAAACAAGCAAAACCAAAAAACATGACACAAAGGCAGACTTCTTAAAAAAGTGCAAAGAAGTACCTCCAAGCTCTTCAATCTGCAGATGAGTAAGATTTACAAAATCACTAAGGCAGTAGAAAAGATGAACAGAGAAACCCCAAGGCAGCAGCAGGAGTGTGTATTCACTGACATTACACTCTTACACCTGCTTTCAAGCAAAGTAACTTCTTCCATGCAGCAGGCAGTGCACTTCAAAATATGCTGCTTTCTGAAATCACCAGGTTCAGACAGGAGTAGGCAAAGACAGAGATGAAGACCCACAGATAAGGAAGGAGACAGAACATTCCTTGTAGAACGTTGTGGATACCAAGGGAGTACAGCAATGGCAGTGGCCAGGCTGATTCCTGACTACCCTTTGGCGCTGGGACAGAAAAGCAAGGGACACAATCCACCATCCTGACCCAATGGGATGTGTCTCTTATCACAGAACAAAGGTGCCTTACAAAGCAATTCCCTTCTCATTGAAACTGTTTGTCCATTGTAACAACCACTGCTGCTGGTCCTGAAAGCAGCAGAAACACCTGAGGCCTGAAGCAGGCACAGTCACAGCTGGGGAACAGAGCTGGGCCTCACCTAAGTGTGGGCCCATGGCATGGCAGATACAGGAGCATCACCTCCTGAAACCACGGCCTAGAGGTTCAGTGTGTCCAGTAAAAATAACAGCTCATGGCTCTTATTTATTATCAGGTCTCATGAAATTGCACAGGCCCTTGGGCACTGATTTTATCTCCTTTCATGTCTGTAGACAGCAGACCACATGGTGGGTGCTCACACAATCCTTTTTCAAAACAATTCTGCTGAATGAATGTATTTCCATTTTTTCTCCTATCCTCAGTTTCTTTTCTTACAATAGGAGAAGAAAAACAAGAATGCTGTTGCTTCAGGGAATTCATCAGTTCCTATTTCTTTATTTCTCACCAGAGGTCACAATCATCTCCACAGCAATAAACTGTGATGTCTCAAGAAGGATTGACTTTTATTTATATGCCCTCCCACACATAGCTCAACAGGCCACAGACCGATCTCTTTGCCCTTTCCATTTAGTTCTCACTGATTCAAGGGGCACGATTTTAACAAGTTTCCTTTCCCTGTCTGCCCTACAGAAACAACCCACAAGAAATAATTTCAAATTCAGTATTTCCTGGAGGTTTAGCTTTGTTGATAAAGAAAACAACATTAAAGTCACAGAGATGAACATAATCCTTTCCTGTAGCCTGGGTGGTTTCTAAAGTTGCTCTATCAAAATTGTTCAGCTCAGAAGAGTGGATTTAATGCTTTGCTAACAAAGCCAGCTAAAGACAGCACTGCCTTGGGTAAACACTACTTGATTCTAAAACAAGGCAGATGCAAGAAGAAATGCCAAATCATTACAGTGTATCTGCAAGCTATAAACAGATTGTTTTGGAGTAATTCTGGCATTTAGGATTCTAACAACTAACTTCTTTGAGCAACTATGCAAAACTCTTAAAAAAACTCTATTTATACTTGAAATGAGAAAGTAAAGATGTTTTCTTATTACATATTGTCTCTCATTACAGTTTCATAGCTGGACACAACACACTTCTCGGAATGTGTGGATGTTCCACTAAACGCTGCCCGGAAAACGGAAAGACATCGTATTTTAGCACAAGCAACAGGAATTTATTTTCTGTTGGATTACATGAGGAACAAATAAAAAAAATGTGGAAAGTAACCAATGGGCTTGTTAGTTACTACTTTGCTAGCTAAAGGACAGACCTGATAAAACAATATTAAATATCAAAATAGTTGTTAAAAATAGAAGGTAACACTGGTGACTGAAGGACCTGTGCCAGAATTCATTGTGTAGAACTCTATTAAAGCCTCTTTTGGAGAAACTCAAACCAGTTGATCTGGAAGACCAGATCAAAACTTCCACAGGTCTTTGAACACAAAGTTTTGAGACCTAAAAGAGCTTTTCATATTAATAACAAAGCAGTTTAGGTTCTGAGCCTCAGTTTGGTGACTGGAGCATTGAGACAGGGAACAAAAGCAACTGCAGGTATACAGCAGCCTCCAAGGCTCAGAAGAAATGCCTCTGTTAATTACTCACTTCAGCTGACAGGGAGAGATTTACTTAGGTAAGACAATGTATTTTTAGACTTTGGTTAATTTTTAATCCTGATCTTTCTGCTTGTGATGATTCTATGGATGGATAAACACATTTCAGATCTACCAGTTTTCCTCTGACATTGCCTTTACTGCCAGTTCAGTTTCTGAAGCTGATTCTGGAGGACGGCCCAAAACCTGCTGGGGGCTTCAGCTGCAATGTGATCAGTAAACAGAAGGCCATGAACCAGCTATTTGGTCAGAAGCATAATGAATTAAGGGATTCTGCTCAAAGAAACACAAGCTAAAGAACTGTCATTTCCAAGACAACCTCACAGAGAAACAGAGAAAGACTGTAAGTAATGTTCACACTTGAACCATGCAACACCTGCCCTGCACACTGAAGTAAGTTCAACATGCACACATGACAAAACTACCCAAGCCAATCACACACAACAAATATAACACAGCTGTAACTTAAACACTTTTTTTTAAAGATCCTCAATATTTTTGTAGTTTCCATCAGGCCAAGGAAGAGTATATGACAAGATTCAATGTTATTTGTCTTTTAAGACTTACCACTCTCACAAAAATTATTTTTGATAAATTAACTTACTATAATTTCAGCTGAGAAAAACTGACTTGACAGTAAGTGAACCACATTTTCTAGAGACACATTACATTTCCTGACTCTGACACAACAGGTGGGCACAGAGAAGAGCTGCAAGGTAAGTCCAGCTTGACAGTCACAGTACTGCATCTTACCTCATTGAAATCCCCCACCCTTGGAATGTGGTTTTTCCTACTTTTGCCAAGGACAGCTCCAGAATTAGAAATGACCACTGCAGTGTTCCACAGAATTCCACCATGTAGCTCATCTCGCTCCAGGATTGGAGACACCACAACCATATTGTATTTCTTGGCAAGCTGTACAAATGAACACAATTCCTCTATTACACACAAGCCTGCAGTACCCCTGAATGACAGACACCACAGTGAGCTGAAAACAGCTAATTAAAACAAGTGAAACAGCATTACATGTTAACTGCAAATGTTAAATAACACGGGTATGAGTGAGAAATACAGCAAATTCTGACTGTCAGTGTACCAGTACGTTGTCTTTTCCTTCAAATCACTTCCCTTTATTTCTCCAAACCTCCAGTGTCATTAATTCCACAGTGAGAAGCAACATGCACTTGCCCTAAATCAAACTACAGATATTACGCTGGCTACAACAGCTCAGTCATAGCTGGGCAAATTTGACACCAAAACAGTCTTATTTTCCTTATTTTAAAAAAAGTTGTCAGAAAACAAAAATGAACTTTACCACCCTTCTAATCAACAATCTCTGGGGAAACAAGAGCCAGACAACAACAAAGCTCCTTGGGTCCAGAAAAAGTCCCATATGTTTGTGCCATTCCAGAGGGAAATGGAAACAGTGAGAGTGTGCCCTGTTCAGAGAAGGCCACTCTTCTCCTCACACCTTCATACAAGCATTGTGTAATGCTCAACTGTCCTAGGCAAGAAACATCTTTCAAACAGAAAATAAAAAAATCTGTATGATGAAAAATTCCTCCCCTGTAAAATTCAGGAATAATTAAATGGGAAGTTTCATAGGATTTTTGTGGTAAAAGGCAGTCTTTAAATGCAAAGTAGTTTAAAAAATAAATATTGAGCAAAATTGTTGTTGTCCACTTCTGTATTAACTCACTATCATAATATTTGCCAAGGAAGCTAAAAAATTATTTTTTATTATTTCAGTTTTCTCAGTGATACCAGAATGGTACAGAAAGAAGAAATCCATGTTTATCAGTGGCAGTTATGGGCTGGGGCTGGTGGCTGGATGTGGGTTGGGGTTTTTTTTTTTGATTGGTTGGTTGGTTGGTTTTTTACCTCTTGACAGAATTTTGTGGTTGGCCCATCCTCTGCTGACTCAGCAAATTCAGTCCAAGGAAGCTTCTCTCTTGTGCAAAAAGCAAAGGGCATGGCTGGAAAACACCAAAGCAAGACAAGATTTACAGGAATGTTCATGTCACTCCAGAAACACAAACTATCTGCATGAATACAGATTAAAAAATGAAACAATTAAGAATGGTTCAACAGCTTTTCTTCAAGGCAAAAACTATTTTAAAATATTTTTAGCAAGGGCAAAGAGTTTTGGGCCCACATAGAGCAAATCAGAAGAGCATGGATGCATTTAGTGAAGTTTCAGCAGGGGTAAAAAGACAAAGTACAACCCACTTGTGTACACTGTAAATAACCTGTTTTCACAAGTATTTCACAAGATTTCATTTTGGTTTTTGCTTCTATTAACCTTCAAACATCCCATGTAAATGAAAAACAGATTTTTAAATTTTAATACCTATCTAGAAAAAACCCCAAAGTTTTAGGAGAAAAAAAATGAGGAAAGGCTCATGAAGGAGCCACAAATAGGATATGTCAGTCTCCAGTATAACACAGCTCACATGTACCTTCCACAGAGTTCTGGTACCTGAGACTCTGGTTTTTCCTTTAGGGAGCAAAGAGACTGAAGCCAATTGTTGTATCTTGGAAGATTTCTAGTGTTTAATTACAAGCCATATTTCTAGTACAGGACACCTGTTACAGTAGAAGGAATCTGACATGTGACAACCTAGGAGGAATGACAGAAAATACTCACTCCAAGCCTCCTGGAAACACACAATGTTGACCCCACACATTGCAGCCACTCCCACCATCTCCTCAATGCGTCTGTGCAGAGCAGCCACCTGATGGTGAGAAATGTCACACCATAAAAAAAGCTGCATCTTCTAACTCACTTCTGTGTTAACTGCCTGCTTTTACAACCTTTGTTCACACTGAGTTTATCTTGTTCTATACTTAGTGCTTTCAGGGGGAGGAACTCAAGTTATCATTCCTGAACACTGATAATAGAGTCAGATATAGATTTTTAAAAGCATTTAGATGCTGAAAATAGAGAAAGCATTCCAATGGGATTCTAATTCCATGGCTGCAGCATTTATATAGATGGCAACTCACTGCTGCCTCACTTGAAAAAAGCTGAAAATCTTAACAGGATCAGCAAAAAATAGAGTTTTGCTGCTCCCTGTAAACAACCTACAGAACAACGTTGTGCAAATGTGAATTTCAAGTCAAGTACTCAGTACCTTAAAATACAAAGCAAGGACAGTCTATTTCCTCGGTTACCTCCAAATCCTGCTTGTACATGTGGATCTTGGACACTCTCTAAAAGTTATTAACTCCAAACTACTTTCTAGAGCCCTTTGTCCTAAGAGTTAAGTAGACTATTACCATGAAAAATCATCAAAGCATTTATTAATTTGTTTTCTAGAGTATTCTACTTAGAGATAAGCACAGGTGTAGCACTTTGCATTGCTACTTTGAGGTGTCCATAAAAAAAAACTGGCTAAAGACAAGACTGCAGCGACCTGTGAACTCAACAATTTTATACTGATTTACAGAAATAGTTAACTAGTTATTTATAAGTAAAATCGTTAATATAACTGGTACTTTATTCAACAGCTGCTATAAAAAATCTACAAACTTGATCTATTTACTGAATTAAATGACTTGCATCTGCGACAGGTAATCTTTCCAAAACAACTTCAGAGACGGTCTGGCCTGTCACTGTAAAAAAATACTAATCTGGGAGATTTTATAAATGCAGTACTTTCTTTCACTTTTTTAAAGACACTTTTAGGAAGCTATTTCTATGTATATATGTCACATCAGTGCTTTTGGATCCAAAATGATGGCTGCAGAATCATTTAGGTTGGAAAAAGACCTCTAAGATCATCACATCCAACCATTAACCCAGCACTGCCAAGTCACCACTAAACCATGTTATCTTGTAATAAGATTTCACTGACTGCTGTACAAAGAATAATGAACACAGCTTTATTAATCTGTTTCCTCTAATGGATTTTCCCATAATGGAACATTTCTCAATTAAAACAAGAACTGCACCTGTGGTTTCCACTGGTTGCCATCCCTTTTGATTTTGTGTAACTGATTTTATGTTTCATTTTGGAGGCAAAGGATTTTCATGTACAGAATGAGCTACTTAATATTTAGCTTTGGAAAAACTGCAAACAAGCTGGGCATGGTAGGGAAACAGAAGAGATGTTTCTGAGAAACAATAAAGCTGAATGTATCACTCCAATTCCTTACAGGATGCTCTAAGGCAGTACTGATAGGCCCTATACTGCTAGACAACCACTAAACATTTCATGATACAGTTCCTAAAATCAACAACTGAACTGTGTTATTTCTCAATCCAGCAGAAGAGGAGTCACAAACAGCCCCAGACCCACTTTGTGTACCTGGACTGCCACTGGTGTGTCTGTGGGAAGAGGAATTTTATTCTGTATCAGTCCCACTCGAACAATACGTGGCCGCCTCAATTGCTCTGGAGCAGCTTCAAACCCATAGCCCTGCAGCTCAAAATCTCCTTCCTGAGCTGCTGACAGTGCCGCAGTCGGCAAATCAAGTTTTCTGCATTGAACAAAGAACAAAGACATTTCAAGATAAGATGTTCTCTCCTGCTCAGAACGCAATGGACCAAGGGGATCCCAAAAACTGTAACCCTGCAGAGAGACCCAAGCTCCCAAGCCCCAACACATCCCTCAGCCAAGGGACAGCCAGGCAGAGCCCAGGCCTTGTGCTGATCTCAGCCTTCACCTCCGGCACCAACCTCCCACTGTCCTCCTCCGTTTGTCATTTCCAGACTCTAACACCTCGCTGCAGGAATCAAGGCGCACATACACACAAACCTCCTGCTATCCCTGAATTAGAAACGCTTTCCCTCCAAAGTACTTTCCTCAAGTTTGATCCCTACTTTTCCAGCTCCCTCATCCTAATGTCACAAGTAATCCCCTCGGGCCTTCCATCCCTGTCAGCCACACTGCCCTGCTCCCCACACCTGGATCACCTCCAAAATGCCCCAGTCACCTCACCGCAGCACCACAAGCCCTACTCTTCCCTTCTCCCCTCAGCCCAGCCCTGTGTCCTGCACACCCGCCCTCACACTGGCTCTTTCCCCTCACTCCCGGGCTGAGCATCCCCGCGGAACCCGAGGAGAGGAGCGAAGCAAAGCAGCGGATCGGAGGCGAGCTGGCGCACCTCGCCTCGCCCCCGTAGAGGATCCGCTTCACCTCGGCGAGTTCCCCGGGCGGGATGTGCCGCTCCAGGCACGACTCCAGCGACTCCAGGCCTCCCGCCATGGCTGAGCGCGGCCACGCGCGGCCCCTCACACGCTCGCTGGCCCCCTGGACTTCGCCCCGGGCGGCCCCGTGGGCCCCGCCCCGCTCCCCTCACGGCTCTCGGCGGGAGGGTCGCGCCGGGGCCGCGCGGTGCCCTCAGGGACGGGGCCGCGCCGTTCCCCAGTTCTCGCTGCTCCTACAGCAAGTGAGGCCGTTCCCGGCTACTTGCCACTTCTGGACCAACTCAGAAATAACTTAGCTAAAAGAGGTAGGTCATAAAATAGCAGTGGTTTTCATGGATATGTGTGCGTCCATTTCAGTTGCAGTAAGACACTGAACAGGAGCCAGTAGTAAATAACTCCGACGTTAACATGGATTTGAGGCCCATTATAGTTGGAAATCCATCCCAAAAACAGAGTTAATGTCAGACAAAGAATTGGACCAATGAAGACCTTCATCTGGGACAAAAGTGCATCTAATAAAGAACATTTCCCTCTGCAGGTACCAGGCGGACACCCTGTTTAAACCAGTTATTTCCACTGAACCTCTGGTTGTGCCTTCTGCTTCAAAACACACAGAAATTCACTACATAGCAACTGGTTTTCTCATTCCCTGGAGCACGAAGTCCGGGGATGGCTACACATATCTAAATATATCACACCGAGTTTAAGCACTGCTTTATGTATCTGCTGGAGGATGTAACAACATTCAGCACTTAGCATTTGCAGTTGTTAGGTATTTTGAGTTAAATATTAAGCCTTTTAGACTAAATAAAAAAAAGAATGTCAGGGAAAGAGTGTCTAATATTTAAGCAGAAAGTGTCCAGGGATAGTCTGATTTGATCACATTTGGAGATACATGATTTTTTCTCTCTAATTCACCTTTTTTAAGCCAAAAAGTTTGTGACACTCTGCTTGCCAAGTGGCCCAGGGCAGGTGCACTGCCCTGAGGTTTTGTTGGGGGAAGGGGATTTTGGGAATAACTCTAAAGGGCAGTTTAGAACTCCTTTAGACAGAAAATCCCCCACCTCCTTAATCTTTGGGGCAATTTTCAAGATAAGCTAACAGTACAGATGATAACATGTTATAAAGCAAAAAATGTTGAATAACAAGGAGTAAAAAAAAAAACCCGACCATTTGAAAGGAAGGAAATTTAAGTCTGGACAGCTACTACATTGTGTAAGTATCTGCCCTGTACTCATCAGCATTGCATCTCCCTGCTCATGACCAAGGGCCTAAAAGCTTGTTCTTAGGAATTATTTTCCTTTCCCAAACATATTTCTGAAGGGCAATAATAAAAAGTGACTGATACATACATCAGATTTTTCATCTGATGATTCTAATTTGCTTGAAAGGCCAATTTTAAAGGGACCTATCAGTAACATTTTGTTCTGTTCGTGGCAGATCTTTAAACATTGAGGGGAGGGAGATCAATGCAAAAATCAGCTGACAATACAGGAGGGAAATGAGGAGGCCAAGTAAGTTCATTTCCATCTCAGCATACCCAGGATGTCAACAGATAGAGCATTTCTGGAGGATTCATAGAAACAAACAGAAGGGCCTGGGTTTTTCTGGGAACTGCTCAAGTTCTTTTCTGCCTGGACTGCAAATTAAAGGGAAAAACAGCAGGTCTATTTTGTATCCAGCTCCTGAAGAAGGTCACATAACTGAACTTTTCTCTTCAAGTTCTATTCTTAGTGTGAACTTTCACTGACTTCTCTATTGGTGCCTTGTTTATTTGTAATTTAGTAAATTGTACTACATGTAGGAAATGGACTTCATGGCAATAAAACTGAAGCCCCTGAAAAGAATACTTAGGAACAGTAGAGACCTGAAAAAACAGAACATTTCCTGTGCACCGTATCAACCATCCTGCAACAACGCAGTGAGGTCCAGACTGCATGAATAGGAAATGACAAGCCTAGAATTACTAATAATGATGAAAGGAGATCAGGCTATTCCATAGGGACTGCGTGTATATAAAGGTATAACTGCAGCCAACACAATAAACCTTCAAAGCACGAAATGTTAATGTTGGGCAGGAAAGTAACCTAATAAAGGAAGATGCCTTCCATATCCCAGACAAAGCATATTAGAGGGCTTGGGTTTAAGTCTGAGTGTTCCACCTCAGTCATTACAATTATCTGTTAAGTAGGATGCTTGAATCCAGATCCCAGTTCTGATTCTGACTTCTTCAAACCTCTCTATTTAAACTTCTTCCCAGTTCAGCGTTACCTGGACCAAGTAATTGTTTTGGGAAACAGCTGAACCTTTTGGTATGAACCCAAGCTGTAATAACTGGTTTAGAGGAAAATAAGTATTTTATGGAACAAAAGTTCTTGAAAACAAGGGAAAATTCCTACAAAATAGTTCTGAAGTGCACATGCTTTTCATCTCTATTGCCCTCAGTCAGGGTGGTCCCTCAAGTCGGGTGTAGAAGTCAGGACCACACAGTGCAATCTGTACAGAAACAGTTCTCGTGTGCTTCTGTGCTGAGACCCTGTGTTGCACAGATGCCACTGCAGAGCTCAAGCTGGGCTTTGGTAGTACTGGTCCACAGCTCTGTGCTGCAAGACTGTTCCTGAGAGTTCCTGTAAAACCCCACAATAGCACCCTGGCATTAGTCAGAAGCACCCTGGAGAACAAATTTAAGAGCCAAATATCTGGAGTTCAGGCTAAAATTGGGAATGACCCAAGAAAAAAGATTTAAACAAACAAACAAAGTCTTTCCACTGTAGCCCAACATAGGAGGAAAGGCTGAACAGCATCACAAATCAGAACTCATAGGCAGGATTAGAGGCAGCTTTTCTGTCTGTCCTTCCTAAGTTAGGAGTATGTAAGTATGCTCCCTCTGAAACACCCAGCTTCTTGCAAACCCTGCTACTATCATGTGAATCATGTTTCTGACGCTTTCTTCTCCTGTCAGTCCTTGAAATGGCTCACACAGAGTTCCCCAGAGCAGCCAAGTAAATTAATATCTCATGTCCCTAATCCAATAACTGCCTCAGATACCCACAGTGTCGTGCTGCTGCTCATTAACACCTATCAAGGGATTTGGGTGGATGTGGACCCAGATGTGTCCTGCAAGGGCATGTGCTAAGCTTGCTTTTTATATGCTGCAATATCCTTAAAAATTACTTTCTACAATGTCCTTTTCTAGTGGCCACAAAATAAAGTACTGAATTGTGCCACAATCACTGAAACAGGTCTTTACATTGCTTAACCTCAAATACAAATTCCCTTGCTTAATGTAGAAATGTAAGACAATTATCTTGGAACACATCTGATTCAAAACATTTCAAGTGTAAGAGACAGGCAGTGAAGGGGAATTAGCATAATAAAAGTGTGGGAGAGGAGGTCTAAAATATAGGAGAGGATAAAACAGTAGCTTCATGCTCCTTAATACACAGCTAAATAAAGAAGAGAGTTGGTAACCTTCCTGTCTGTCCTGCTTTGGTTTATGGCTGCTGTGATGCAGGAAACCCAAGATTCTCTGTTTTAAAGTCACTTCTTTGTACCATGACCTCTTGTTAACTTTGGTGGAGTTTTGGGGGTTGGGTTTTTTTGTAGGTTTTTTTGCCTTTACACTGCTTACAGACAAAGCTCTCTTCCTAATTAATCTTAAATCTTTACAAGTACTGTTACCAGTTTTAGAAATGGGTCTGTATGTAAACTTAAGCCAAAGCAAAGTTGAGGATTTTGATACAAATGGAAAATTCTGGCCTGCATTTAGATTCCCTGCCTTTCCTGACTCTGCAAAAGTCACAGGTACAATCACCTCTAGAGCAGGAGAGCCAAATTATCAACCTCATCTACTTGGCCTTGTGTCATCTGCTTGTGGCTGCCTGCTCTTCTGAAGGCTGGGTGAGGGGAAGTGGCTGAAAGCTGAGGAAGTTTATTGTTGACAAGACATTTTGTCTGCTCTCAGGCATGCCTGGGACCCAAGCACCAAAGCAGTCCCCAGGCAGCCCCAAATCTGGGGGGTGAAGTTGAAGTTTTCAGTCACTCTCCCCTCCCTCCCACAGGAAGAGCCCAGCTCACAGTTTTCAGAGTTCATGTGTCTTTGGAAAAGCCCTTCTGTTGTTGAAGCTGTTGTCTTTCTGCCTAGAAACATTTTCCTTGATTGCTTTGACTAAATCACACCTGAAAATGTATTTTTAAAGCAGAAGAGATGCACAAATTGGCCACTTTGGCCAATTAAAAACTTTATCCTTCCCTGGAAGATGGCTATCTCCCTGGTGCACAGGAAGTGCATTAAAGAAGTAATAAGCAGTCATAAAACACATTTAGTGATCTAACATTTAAGAGCAGAGTTCTTGTTCATTACTGTAACTTTCTGCTAAATTACCACCAATAAGATTGCTCATGGGCTCAAAAGGTCAGTGTTATTTTTGCTGTTGAAATGATGGAGTCTGGGAAACAACTGTGTGTAAATTGCTGATAAACTGGAACAAAGACAGAAGAGAAAAACACTGAACATATAAGAATGCAAGTAAACCAGCAGGAAAGGAGGGGAGGGGAAGAATCTCACGGACAGTTTATTAAAAGAACAAAAGAATAAAATCTGGCGCATTTGTTTTCCACGGGTTCAGGAAGCCCGGTCTTTAAGCACCTACTATAAATAGTGTTCTAATCCTTCATCAAAGAGGGTAGTAGTCTGTACCAAAATGAATGAATTTTAGGTATAAGCTGGGAAGAGGAACATGTCCCTTCCCTCATAGTAGGAGAAAGATCTTTTGTTTCAGTCCTTGCATAAATTAGGTGTTTTAAGGTGTAAGAGCTGGAGAGATGAGGAAGAGTCTGGAACGTGGTGCTTCTGTAGTGCCACATTCATGGCAAGAATGTTGTTAGAGAATGGAATTAGCAAATACCTGATTTGGAATTGAGTAATCTGATTCTGAGAAAGATGGTCTTGAATTCATCACAGGGCTAACTTCAAAATCTTTAAGGAGTTCCCCTTTGAGTGGAAGCTCTATGTGAACTTTGGAAAAGCATTTGATAGGGATATCAAACAGAAAGTGTTGGGAGCTTGTTTGAAATTCTGAAAAGGACAGTTTTCAGTCATTTAACCCTGTATAAAGATCTGATTGTAAGGTAATCCCAAAGAGCTACCTTAGAGCCTTCTAAGTTAAACGAAATGCAGAGTACAGAAGCCTTACATTGCTCTCAGTAATATGGGTTGGGGTATTCAAAGAAACTCAACGAGGAACTCGAAGATATCAGTTTCCATAGCTTGCCCACTGAACTGGACACCTAATGGGTAACTTATAGGGTAAGCACTGAATATTCTTCAGGCAGGTCAAAACCTGCACACAGCAGTCAATGAAGTGCTACATCAATCTTTAGTTTTACACTTGACAGCACAAAAGGAGCAGCAACATCTACTAACAGTCAACACCTTGCTTTTCTGGGAAGGCATTCAAGCTGAGAATGAGGAAATTACAATAAGCCTTGTCTCCTACAAAGGATGAGACCCTTGCCATGACTAGAATTACAAGGGAATACCTGCTAGATCTCCTGTACAGGCACCGTATAAAAGGACCTCCAGTGCAGATGGGCTGCTCACTCTTCCAGTGAGGATTTGGGCTGGCCCAAAGAGAGGACATTCTCCATATTAAAATACTTCCTCATTAGTCTCTCACCAAAGCCATTCAACTCCCACTCCCACTGACCAGAAGGACTAGAACTGCAGAGAGATTTGGGTGGCAGGAAAGGGATGGAAAAAGGGAGCATCTGTGGGATCCATCTGCTGCACCAGGGTGTGGGAGCACCATTTTGTGCTAAGAAGTGGGAAAGGGGCTTGGACCCTTCAGCTGAATTTTGCCCAGTGGGTTGATCCATACCCTCTGACGCTTGGGAACACAGTGCCTCGGGATTTCAGGGGTTTGATACACAGGGACTTACACTGACATCCAGCCTGCAAACTTCTGCTTGAGAATAACCTGATCTGCTGTAGAATTTATTTCTGAGTAACATACTCTTATTCCACATTGAGAATATCCTTACAGGGTGCTAACCAGAAGTAATATCTCACTTAAACTGCAGACTCCTCTGCAACCCAAATCAGTTGTTCAGTGTAAACAAGCCCTTTTTTCAGAGAAGTGGGAAGGCAACAAAGCTTGCCATCCTTTAAGGACAGCTCATGGAAGGAGTGCTTTGAGGCCTCAATGACACATTTGTGTAGCAAAGGCCAGTATCTCTGGCTCACAGCAACATGTGAAATTGGGCAGGCGGCTGCAGCTGCACTTGGCAAACAAACAGCAGTAACCTAAGCTTGACACTCTAAATGATGGTTATTGAACTAGTGTCTTCATGAACAGGCTAGATGCTGGCAAAAGGGCATGAAGAAGACAAAACAGAAGTTTAATTAACTCAACAGGAAAGGAAAAATCTACTAGATAAAAGGAAAAGAGACATTTCTGAGCCAAGTGTTTAAAGGGCTCTCAGACCTTCCCAGGCCAAAGAGTGTCTGTGTGTAATGCTGACTTCTTTCCAGCTCTGTCTGTGCCAGAAATAGCTCGTAAATGGAGTATATCTTACTAGTGTACCTTTTATCAAAGCCATTCCTGCACAGGAAAGTGATACTTGCTGCTGACGTGCTGCTGGCAATGAGGAAGAAGGAAGGTGTGTTTATGGAGAGTGTAACACATTCTGCTGCCCTTCCTGAACCCATACAAATGTCTGCAGACTTGTAATGGCATGAACTGAAAACTTCCAGATGAGAGGGAGCGCCTGTGCACCAAGGCACGAGAGGATCTGCAAGGATGGATTTGTCTCTTCAAGATCTTTGGTGCTTTCAGCATCTTTTAAAGGCTCTTTAGCAGTTTGCATCACTGACACCATCACTGGTGCCATGTTGTTGTTCAGCCACCACAGAGGGAAGCCAGGCTGATGACCCAGGGTTGTCCCATCGCGGTGCTCACACCACACACAGAGGTGCACTCAGCAGGCTCACGTGCTGCCTGCCAGCCCAACACAGCTCCTGCCTTGAGCAGCGCTGGAATTTAAACCAGCTGGATGGAGATGAGAAGAGAGGATGGGTTAGAAACACCAAGTCAGTAGAAAGAAGGAAGGGAAGAGATTGTGGATGACCTACTGGTGGAGATAATTTCCCTGCTGAGCAATAGTTACCATACCAACAATTTCTGAGCGAATTTCCAACACTAACTGTAGGAAGGCTCTTTGTTTGGCTTTGGGGATTTTTCTGTTTATCAGCTAGACTCCATATGAGACCTTTGGTCCAGCCTCACAGTGCAGAGTTCTGTGGGTCCAGAGGAGATGACAGTACTAAATTTACAGCCCAAATATCATTAAGGATGGAATGTAGTCCTTTCCAGGAATGAGTGAGACGCTCTTCCCACAACCAAAGAGAGGGGCTTTTATCTCTTTCCTTTTACACACAGGCACCCTCCTGCCCCCCCACTGCACTGCATGCATATAGCCATTTCCTGAAACATTTCAAATTTGTTTTCCTTAGGTTATTTGTGTCTACAGCCACCAGATGGTCTGTGTCAAAGCTGATATGTTCAACATATTATTCCATTATCCTATTAGGTTGAACATGTCCTTCCTCCCATGAGAGCTGTTAAGATATCACCCTTACAGAAAAGAGGCAGCTTTAGTCCTGTTTTACTCTCCTTCTGAGTAACACACGATCCTCAGTGATCCTGTAACACATAGCCAGCATTTTAGCCTATCTTGATATTCTGTGTTCATACTTTCAAAAACTAATATCTGGCCATTTAATATCCACCTCCCTCACTGAACAAGCTGCACACATGTATCAGGTGTGATAAAAAGAAAAGCTCGGAAGGCTTGAAAAAGACAGTGATGGTGCTTTCTTCTTTCAAATGACAATTTCCTGTATTGTTTTATAGGATTCTATAATTTGAAATGAACCTCCATCAAGATACCAGTCATATTTCCAAAACTGCTGTCTTGATCTTAAAAAGTCTTGGAAAACATCTGCAGTTCAGGTCAATGACATTTAAACTGAGGAAATGGTCACCTTTGGTTTTCCTCTGTGGGCTCCTCATGCCCCTGGGAATGGGAGAGCAGAAATTCCTGGCTGGTTTCCATGACCCCAAGGACTGAACATTCTTTTCTTGAGGAGCCTTCCTAACCCCTGCAGTAACTACAACTAAGGCAGCTTGTGTCAACAAAGGTTGTTCAAAAGATGCTGTTTCAAGCTGGTAGTGGTAGAAGGCAGTGGGAGAAGAGAGAGAGAAAGAGGCAGAGAGAGCCCCACTGGTGGGGATGGAGGCAGCCAGCACCCAAAGGAATGAGCCTCCATCAAAGATACACCAGACCTCCTGTGGGAATACTTAATCCCTGGCAACAACATGAGCACTAACTCTTCTTGTCCTCCAAGACACAAGTCTGGGTGAGAAAGACTCTGAGCAAAGGATCCTTCTTTTTCTATACCAGAAGAAATGTTTTAAACAATACAGACCCCCTTCATTTGCATGCCTGGAGATTTCTACTTACCTCCCCCTTCATTTTCACAGGATCTCAGCAACAGCTTGTGGGAGAACAAGAATCCCCAGAGTCACATGTACAGGGGGGAAACATAACACGTTCCCTGCACTGATCCACCCACAGATGTGAGAGGAGCACGGGAATTGAGTGAGTGTGGCAGGGATGTGTGATGGATAACTGGGGCAGGCAGGGATAAGGAGCTGGGATAGCATGTTGTCCCATAAACAGCTAACACAGAGCTTCCTTACCAAAACAAATCTCTACCTGATCACACAGGCTGTTCACAGCACTCAGGGACAATAAAGGAGTTACCAGTGGTAGCAGAAGAAAAGGCACTACTTGGCAAGAGGCAGTGCTGCAACGCATCTTCCCCCAACATACACTCTGCTTGATTTGGTCTCCAGAGCAAAAGGGAGCCTGCAAAGGTTTCATATCCATGTTTTACTGCTTACTCGCCTTTTACATCCCCCGTTCCACAGTGGGGAGCAGTCCCAGGCGTGTCGCTCACAAACACGTTGACATCAGTTCAGTTCCTCTTGGCCCCAGCATGACAATCACCAGCATCAGCTCAGTTCCAGGAACTGAATGAAATTAGGTATCTTTTCAAAGCCTCCATCAAGCCAGGCTGTGCCCTGGGAAGCCTCTCTAGCACAGCCTCCTCCTGTGTTAATCAGAAAGGGCAGTGAAGAGCACATACCTGCTCACCTACACGTGCACACTCCTCACCCTGACTCCAGAGTCCTCAAGCAGAGGTGAAGATGTGGGAGCAGGCTGCATAAAGCTCCTTCAAGAGACACCAAAATTCATGATTGTCCCAGGAGGAGACAGTGTTCTCCTCTAGTACTGTTGCATCCCCTCCAGCTATAGAGCTTTCATGATCCTATAACACAGGGGTTGTATGTTCTCCCCAGAGAGGTGAGCAGTGGCAGGTGACAATTAACAGACAAGCTCCTAAAACACAGAAAGGTAATTAATAAACAGATATTAGGGCAAAATGGTAGAGGTTAATATTAGTAGTTCCTTCTGAGAGTGGCTGGTGGATCACCACTCACAGATGATGGCAGAGGGGCTCTCAGAGATGTTTTGGCAGAGGAGCTGTCACTGAGCAGCAGTGGAGCTGTTACTGTGGGATGGGACGGCCGGGGGGGCTGCCAGAGAGCCTCTTACATGTGCTGTGACTCAGACTATATCCAGCCTCTCTTCTAATCCACAGGGGTACCATTTCTCATGCCCTTTCTCACTGGATTGCTTTTGTCACCATAAATCCAGATGTTCAGGCTTTGGGAGGGAAGCAGTTACACTGAAGGGCTGCTCAGCATTGCAAAACAACATCCAGTTAGGCTGTGGCCCTGAGGAATTGCAACACTTCAGAGATTCACTCGGACTTTGCATTCAGAGTACAAAAAAAAAATGATACCCTGACTATCACACCTGCTGGTATGTCTTCTCCGGTAACCTTATGTGCTTAAATTCATGTTAACTACTGCAGGTCTTCAAACCGTCCTGCTAGCACAGTGTAATTTTCCACTGTAAGCAAGATCTCCTCAGAAACCAAGCCACTACCTGACTGCCTGGGAAGCTTTGTGTACACAAAGCTGTAGTTTCCAGAGTGGAAGTTCTCCCCAAGGCTAAGAGGGAAATCTCAGTGCAAAGATTCCTCACTTCCTACAGGTACAAAGAATCATGCTCTAGTCTTGTTGAATCTCAAGGTCTTGAATTACCAGTCCTAGAGGAATGCTTACTTACAAAGCAGTGATTTAGCAGAATAACGGAATAAAAAGGTGGAGAAGCAGCAGCTTGCAAATACCTTTTGTCTGACCACAGTTTTAAAGTGTGCCCAGCCCTTGGAGCCACAGATTACTGGACAGAGGCTGGGAGCAGCAATAAGAGCTGCCTGCAAATGATATTCCTAAAGATTGTGCAATTTAACCCAACTATTATGAAGATGGATGGATGCAGCACGCACATGTATTGCTGCCTCCTGCACACAATGGCTGCAATTGGGCAGAGGGAGGCAAGACATCGTGCAATTTGCAAATAACTAATATGCCTGTGGCCTTTCTTCACCTTTCCAGCTCCTGATGCATTAGACAAAATATTCATATCCCAGGCAGTAACCCTTCCCAGTTCAGACCTCTGCATCCGCCTCGTTCTTCCTGCCCATGATTTACCAGTGATTCAGCTTCCCTCATCCCTGTATACTTGGCCTATCAGTGTGTTCTCACTTTCACAAACTCAAACAAAACTTCTAAAATTACTACCACTTTGTCCCACAGCTGCCTGCTTAAAATTCACAGCTTCCATATGGTCTGGATGAACTCAAACACACAGTCAAATTAGTGCTTATTTCTGTTATTCCTTTGTCTTATTTCTATATCAGATTTTTTTTATGCTGTGTTCTATTTTAGCTTGTTTAATGTGTACAGCTGCTAGCAAAGCAAGGGCCAAACTTAACAACAACAAAAGTATTTAAGATAATTTCCCCTTCTTAAATGTAGAAAAGCATGTAATGCCCAGCCTCTCAGGATGACTTACCGTGCTTAACAATGAGCCCTTTGGGTTTATTGAATGTCCACATCTTGTGCATGCAGGGACATGTTTGCAGTTTAACTGAGGTGAAGAAAAATAGCACTTTTAGGAGTTGCCAGACCAGTGAACAATCACAGCAAGAAAACCTTGTTGCTCCTGACCACAGTTGCTCATCCTTCAGGGGCACCTGAACTAACTGAAATACCGTAACAAAGGATTGGTTGTGTTAGAGCTGAGAAACACAGGAATGTCTTCCAGAGCACAATTCCAGAGTGTGGTTTGCAAAGAGAGAGTGCTGGAGGGAGAAAAAACCCCACAAAGCAAGCAAACAAAGGGGAAGACCCTCCAAAAGGAAAAAAGAGGCCTCATAAACATGGAGTGAAAAGCCACACAAGTCTGAGGCAAAGGGAAGAGCTGCCACCCAGCTTGCTGCTGCACTCTGGCAAGGCACTGTCCAGTTCAACTAGCCAGAACAAATAAGGACCTGGGATAATAAGCTTAATAAACCCAACATTCAGAGTCATTTAGAGGCACTTTTGCTATTAAGTTGCTTAATTGCTTTTAAAAATCCTTTGTGGTTGCCCCATTCCCCCTTGACTTCTTAGCACCTCCCTAAGGGCCTTAGCCTCGATGCTGAGTCAAGTCGTGTGTCCTGGTCTGAGTGTCCATCATTGTCTCCTCTAAGGGTGGAGAAACCTGCCTGCAGTAAACCACCACAGAAGGCCACAGAACAAGCTGCTTTACAGACCTGAGACTTCTACCCCAAATTGAACAGGGTTTTATTTCCTCTTGCCTCCCACAGGACAACACATCACAGGTGTCACCTCCTCAGGAAAGATCACTTGCATGAGTGTCCCCCACTCCATCCTCTGCTGAATACAAAACTGACACATCCATCCCTTCTTGTTGGGGTATTACACTGGCTCCAAACTTGAATTCACAGTCACATGCAGGCTGTGAGTCTCATTGGGCCTTGCATATTAACAGCAATAAATGTATTTGATGGATCTTTTACAGAGCCATCTGTAGACCAAACAACTTCCAGTGTCATCTGCAGCCTGGCAAAACATTTAATCTGAGCAGGGACCAGAGCAGCCGGGAAGCTGGAAACCCACAGACAGCAGAGGGAGCACTCACTGCTCCTGTCCTCGGCTTGAGCATCCTGTCCGAGTTCAACAACCAAAAATAAAAGTCAAAAGAACCCTCGGTGGCCACCTGGAAAAATGGAAGTACAACTATACACGCACTGCACTTGCAGTTCAAATGCTGCCGAATTACTACACCAAGTCAGTGCCCAAATCTGGTGCTTAAGAAGGGCTGTGTTTTGGAGGTTGTTTCCCCTGCTGCACTGCACCAAGCTCACTGCCATGACAGCACACGTTTGGTCCAGATTCTGGTTTGTATCTAGAGTGTCACTGGAGAGATGGAGAGGGAAGTGAGGTCAGGACTGGATTGCTGGAGCCACCACTTTTCATCCCACCTGTCCTGCAGTGCTGCTGGAAATGGCTGTGAAGGCTCCATCCCACCACATCCCAGCCTCTGAACACTGAATGTGGAGGCAACACTGAGCTCCCCCGTGAATTGTGCAGATTCTCATGACAGTCATTAGAGTTGAGGCAGACATTTTGTGAGCTGAATCCCATCAATTTAGTTGCTGAAACATTCCTGTAAGTACCAAACATCAAGCAGCCAAAAAAAGAAACAATCAAGGGTGAAATGTCAAGTTTATGCTATTGAAATGCAGGGCAGATGCTTCCTAGGCCATTCACTGGCACATTACAGGTGAGTTGTTGTCTGCAGTTCTGTCAGCCCAGGATTTCTAGATCTGTGAGGAAAAACCCAAATCTCCAGGCTCCAGAAGTCACCTTTTCCCCACCATGTGCTTCCCAAGGTGTAGGAAGAGCAATTGCCTCTACTCTGCAAATCAAACTTACTCAGATAAAACACATGCCGTTTAAATAACCCTTTCTGCTCCACCAGCAAGCAAAAGGAAATGCTGTAAATAAGTGGAAAGGCTCAGTGCTGCCACTATTTCCTGACTCCCAGCACTGAATGAGAGCACAGGGGTCTGTGACCAAGGAGAATATTCCTGAAGAGAAACTATCTGCAGCCTCTTGGAAATTTACCAAAAGGACCCTGCTTGCCTGCACACCCACCTCAGCCTCTGACCTGGTTTCTCCCAGTGATGCTATTCTTTGCTCCCTCTTCCCCTCTTGCTGCTATTTGGCTGAAAGAAATGTCAGGGAATCAGCTAGTACATCCTTGGATGCCAGTGTAGAGAGGCATGGCCAGCCTCAGGGCCTCTCCCTGACACACCACAGCATACAGCCTTTCAGGAAGCAGGGGAACATGTGGCAGAGGAGAAGAAACCAGAAAAGAAACCAAAACCACAAAATGAAAAAAGTGCAGAACAGTTTCACAAGATGAAATTAACAAAACACCCCGAAAAAGTGAGGAAGGGAGGATGAGTGCAGCCACCTTCAAAACACAGCACAGGTAGAAGCTGGGGAGTGTAAACAGACACAAAACACTTGAATTTATTGGAATAAAAGGGTTTTCTTCTATTCCTCCCATGATGTCTGCCAGCAATGCTGCCTTGTTGCCCCTACCCACCCATGCAAATTCACCTTCAATTACCTTATTTCAGGAACATTCATTCCAGGAAGATGCCCTGTATCAAATCAGTGCCTTAAGAAAGCCCATTCAGGAAACATCTTTGTGCTCCTTATCCAGTCAGCAGCAGGGGATGGAGTGGGGATGCCACTCCAGAAGTGTGGGAGGTTTTATGCAAACACAGGACTGATGGACTGGCGGGGAACATGTCCTGTCTGCTCTCAATATCGGTGCAGCCTCACAATTGCTCTTGTGGACAAAAACCAATGCATTTTAGAGTTGAAAAATTCTAATCTTAGGTGGAAAGTCCTGGGATGAACAACTGGGCCTGGAGGTATCATGTAAATTTTAATTTACATGGGAGACCAAGGATGATGAGCCTTAGATGCCTTTGGAGAGTGTTTGAACCTCAGAGTTTTGGTATGAACTTATGGCATTGAAACAAGCAGTTGAGTCACTTGGAGCAACAACAAAGATGATACCACTCCAAAATGTTCCCGCTGTAGCTGGGGTTGGGAAAAGGTAAGATTTGCATGTGCAGTACACAGAGGTCTTAGATGCTGCAAAAGCTACCAGTCAGCTATTGAAGCAGCCCCTGACACACTGGTGCAAGTCTGCAGCACATTTCTTAAAGTGCTGAACAGAGATCTCAGAGGACACAGCCACAGACTAGTACCTCTTTTAGGGACATGGTGTCTCACAGAAATGCCCCATTCTCCTGCTTGTGTTGCCCCAGGGAAATTGGATGTAACACACTGCCAACAGCTGTGAGCAAACAAGATTGTCCACATGGCAGCTGTAAGGCAGTGGGACTGAGGAGAGATAAATTTCTGTCTCTGACAGTAGCTAATGGGCTCCAGGCAGACTGGCAGCTGCAATGCACCCAGTTCCCTGCTCTGGTTCTGCTGACCAGGCACCTCTGGGACTGTACTTTGAGCTGGTGAAGAAAAGAGGCAGAACAAGTCTGCTTCCATCTATTTTTATACTGCAGATCCATCTGCTCCTCTCCACAGCTGGCAAGGCCTGGAGCTCAGTTTAGATCCTCCCAACAAAAGCCTCTTTATGAGGCATGGGAATCCCCCAGCACTATCAACACCAATTGGATTGGATTGCCCAGGCAGAGGCTATTTTGGGCACCACAGGTGGCTTCTCCATCTCGCTGAGCACAGGGATGGAGCCAGCAGATGCCTCACCACAGTGCTGCTCAGCCATTCCACCAGGGATAAGCTGAACAGTGTGGAGGCTCTGATAAGCCCATTGGACCTGGGGGGATGGGACACAATGGGAAGAGTTCAGGGAATGGGTTTTGCAGGTGAGACAGAGCAGAATTTCCATTAACACCAAGACTCTGAGAACTGCTTTTGAGACAGGAAAACAGGGTGGAGCTAATCAGAGTCTCTGCCCTGAGCAGAGCACTAACTCACCCCACAGCTAGACCCAAGATCTTCATTCCTCAGACCCCATACCCCAGAGAGCAACTCCTGCTCTGTCTGGGCAAAGCAGAAACCTCGTTTTCTGTCCTTTCCTCTCTGTCCAGGCAGTAACCCCTTCCTTTGTGCTGAGGTTCAACACCTGCTTGCTCCTTTTGGAGAGAGCTCCAAGCTCTGGGTTTCCCCCTGACACACAAGCAGCAGAAAGCTCTCCCAGCCTCTCCTTTCTGTTATCTTACTGCATGGATGCTATTTCCTGTGTTTATTTTTCTTGTCTGCTTAGCTGGCCTGGAGGGTCTCACCTGCTGGAAAACTGCCATTACTTCTCTATCTGCAACACTGACCAAGGGTTAGCAAAAAAGAGCTTTAGGTCACTTCTAATTTCCTTAGGATGCCTGACTAAAAGCAGGGGCCAAAGGCCACAGATGCTGAGGGAGGGCAGGTTCCTGTGTCTCCTTACCTGGAAGTTGACATCAGCAGATGCATCTCTTTAGGAGGAAGAACAGGGACATGTGTTTCATAGCACTGGGATTCATCCAGCATGGAGAGCACACAGCCACCTGGAAAACACTGAATTCATGGCTCTGTCCTCAAGGACCTCCCCTTGGAGAGCATGAACGTGTCTGTGCAGCACACAGAGCACAGCCTCTTCCAAGACCTGACTGACACACCGGCCTCAGCCTTCAGTGTCAGCCACATGTCACTGACATCCCGACCCCAGGGTGCAGCCTCATGCTTTTGACGGGAAGGAGGTATCAAACTCCCCCTGGGAGGATCATCTGTCTCACACAGTGTTCCCAAATGGAAAGATTCTCCTGCAAGGGAATCGGAGACTGCTGTTAGCATGGAGAGCACATCCCTCCCTCCAGCCACACAGTGAAAATCTACAGGAACATGGTTGCTGCTGTCCTTCTGAAAGTCCAGGTAGTGCTGAACCGTGGAGAGGCACAGACAACCTCTGCATCTTGGGTAAACTTCTTGTGCATTGGGTGTGGTGTATGGCAGGAAAAGAGGGATTATCTGCAAATATAGAATTTAGGATGGGAGAGAAATTTCTTGGGAAGCAAGTGCTCAGAGAAAGCAAGCTAGAAAGGCTTCTGATTAAAAGCCTTGATTCCCATGCATTGGCTCAATCTATAAGGAATAGGGGATCTTG
Source organism: Climacteris rufus (assembly GCA_013398175.1). NCBI lineage: Eukaryota > Metazoa > Chordata > Aves > Passeriformes > Climacteridae > Climacteris > Climacteris rufus. The sequence continues at coordinate 108,182 of VZRZ01003845.1, read as the reverse complement.
GGCTTAATTTAATTGCAGATGAATGCTAGCTGGGTTAGTTCTGCAGACTGGAAGGCCTCAGTGCAAGTTAGGGATATTGTTGTGTATTTCCCCTGGAAGGAAATCAAAATGCTGTTTCTCATGACTTCAGAAAGGACGCAGCTGCAGAACAAGCAGCTGAGTCTCAGCTTCACTTGTGGCATTGAGTTACCGATGGTGGGAGAAAAGGCTCGCTCTGTTTTTTCAGTGCAACCTTTAGCATTTTGATCCTTCTGGAATTAGAGGAGGATCTTGAGGAGGGTCTGAGGTTTTTTTTTTGTCTCCACCCTATTCTGTTAGTGCTTTTGGCATGGATATAAAGAAAGGCAGGAAACACTTGGAATACTGGACTGTTCCCAAATGGCAGGCACCTCAGAAATGAGGCAGCCAGTTGAACTTGAAAGTGCTGGGTGCTCATGTAGCCTGGCACCTCTGCACTGGTGCTGGGTGCTCTCCTCTTAAGACTCTGCCTTTGAATCAGCCACAATCCTTGTGAATTAACTGCAGCCCTCCCCTGGCAGCCCCTCCAGGAATGCAGACATTCACTTTCTTCTTCCTGATATCTTTTGGTTCTGCAGAATAACTTCACAATCAGATGTGTTACCAGCACGGAGCAGCTTCAAGTCAGCAGCACAATCATCAGTTGCCTGCAAAGGAGCCTTATGTATCACAGGGCTGGATCAGGAAACCTGTGATTGCTCACAATCACATTAACAGAGAAGACAGGATGTCAGGGAGTCACTCGGCAGCAGGCAAGTCTCAGAGCTACCATTCCTGTCACCTGTGAAATCGGTCCCATTCTCTGGGTGATGGAATGGTTTAATATCACAGGATCCAGTGTGTGTGGCAGGGCTGCTCAAGACATTAACACAGGAAGCAATATTGTTCAATGTTGACTTAACTGCCAGGCAGGTTATACAGTAACATGGAAGGATGGGAGCCCTCTAGGGCCCAAGACTCACACCCCTGCAAACAGCATTTCTCCTTGGCAAGACACTTCTTTCCTTTCTATGGCCCGTTGGTAAAAGGTTGTATCAGCACGGATCCAACACGACGTTCACCCAGCCCGGAGCAGCAGCAGAGGGGCCGGGCCCAGCACACCTGCCCCGCTGGAGGCTCCAGCATCTGCCTCTGCTCAGCCCTTCAGCACCTCCAAAATAGGAACTTGGCAAACAAAGCTAACAGAGTGCATTGCTAAGCAGAACATTCTGCCGAGTCCCAACACCAGGACTGCATGTTATAGGGCACTTGCCAATTCCTGAGTCAACTTTATTTATTATACACCAGAAAGGTCATGACGAATCTCAATAGATAAAATCTGTGTCTGTCAAGCCACCTTCCTTATTTTCATTGGCCCAGACCCTCATGTTCCACACCAACAATAACAGGACATGGGTTCAAGAGGCACCATGAGTGCAGCTTACCCTGAGATGGCCCAGTCTTGTTTTGCATTCTTCATAGAACTGATCCAGGCTGCTCAATTCTCTTTATTAGGAGGTGTTTTTTTTTCCTGGATGCAGTCACCACACTGCACAAGAGCCTCACATCCATGGGAATCCCAAAGAACAGGCACAAGCTTTCACAGCCCAGATGATGCCAAATACCCAAATGATGCAGCTGCAAGTTCTCCAGCAACATGAAATACCCAACTGAAATATGCTTAACTCCCATTTAGAAGTAATATTCTGGACCAGTACCAGCTCAAAAGACATCCCTATGACCTCATCAAGAGCTGAGACAGCAAGATACCCCATGCACATGGATTTTCTTTGTTGTCGTTATGAGCTGTTATTTAATCTCCTTGCCTTAGGTAAGGCAGAAGATGGGAGCTACCTCAGGTTCTGGGTAAATCCTTGGCAAAGCCTGAGCATTGCAGCTCCAGTGCTGTCAGTGTCCAAGCTAGCAGGTTTAAAGACTTCCCTGGGACCTGTAGAAGTTGCAGTCACCCCTCTGGATTGCAGCAGGGCACTCCCAAAAACCACAGTCCCTGGTCTGGAGTTCAGTGTAATGGTCTTGGACCACATAGCATGGATCTGCACTCCACATAACCTCATCTTTACACAGCTTACTCTGAACTTGCAGATGGAAAGCTCTTTTCCCATTCCTTGCCTTTCACTTGCTGAAAAATCACCGTGCTACTCTCAACCCCAAACTTGGCTTAGGTTACTTTCTTTGATATGTTGCAAGGACTCCCAATTCTTGAAACTAAATTCTGATTTTCTGAGACCTGAACACACTTTCCTGACACTGCAGGATCTTAGCAGTAACTACTGCAGTCACATAGCAGACAAATGATTGTGCATGTTACAGCCAAAACTCCTCCAACAACTCCATCCACGGGGTCATTCCCAAGGAAACATCTCCAATACCCTTTCTTACCAGAACAACACTGAAGAGGAGATGGGGAAGCCAGGGAGGAACACAGCTCCACTTACTATTCAGCAAGACTCCAACCTGCAGTGTCACATCACCTAACCTGAGGTGCTTATTTGCAGAATCAGAGAGGTGGATTCCTCCCAGGATCACTCTGAGCTGGCAGGAGTCTGTCTTCTTCCACTGCATGAACACACAGGGAATCTTATTCCTCACTTGCTCACTTCAGTCAAATACAAGACTGGAGGAATTCTTTCTTGTGAAAGTAAATTGTGAGGTCCACAGGGCCTCAGAAAAGGTGCTCAGGGCTTTTTAACCTCCTGAAACTTCTTGCAGGCACTTGTGTGTACTATGCTTAGCAGCAAAGGCTTCCTGATTGGGGGCAGAAGTGACAAGGAGGATCTTGCTTATCTCCATTAGTAGGGAAAACCTACTAATCCTCCACAGCCCCATCCTACTTCACCATTCCAAAATGCCAGCAGTTCCCCAGTGCTGCAGTCAGCTCTTGACTACAGCCAAAGCCCTGCAAAGTCTAATTGCTCTGCGTGACTGAGCCAAGGTGTGGATCTCTGAGCAGAGATTTTCAGATGAGGCCAATTGTGTTGTTAAGCTGGGAGCTCTCTCTGTTCTTCCAAGTTCTCTTTCTTAGGTACGAGCATTGTTCCCGCCGGGCTCCTGCAGACGCCCATTGTTCCCCCAGCTCCCGGCCTTTGATGCTGCGGAACAAAACGCACAGTGCTTGTGAAAGGAGGGAAAATCAAAAAGCTTTTCAATTACACAGTTGGCTGAACAGCTTGGGCACAGCTGGCTGCAGAGCACCAGGGTGCCAGCACCTCTCCACAAACTGGGGCCTCCAGTGAGGAGGCCTTGAGCCCTGCTGCAGAGTGACCCAAAAGAGGGAATGACTGGTGGTTGATGGTTGTCTGGTGAACTTTCATTTCAGAAGCTCCCAATACCAAGTGCTTCTGGATTGTATAGACTTTTATTAACTTCCTCAGACACATATAAAATAGTTGCCAGCTGGAAAAAGCTGGAAATTACTTCTGCTTCAGCACTGCTTAGATATGACTGGAGAGACACCACAGAAGCATCTAAATTCCCTTCCTCCATTTCCAGACTAATTTGGCTGGCAAGCTCAGCCTCGGTGGCATTGGCAGAAGAGGGCAGAGGTCTGAAATGGTGATGGTCTGAGGTGCACTGGCAGGGCCACGTGAAAGGGGAGCCACATGGAAGGGTGGGGTGGCCCAGTCACAGCTGGCAAAGCTGCTGCATGGTGCAGTTACGGACCTGCTGTGGAACACAGCATTCCTGCCAGGGCAGTGGTTTGGGTGAACACAGCTCTACCTCGTGCTCCATATGCAGCTGTGAATGATTTCTCCTATTGCCACTCTGACAGATCCTGGGATGGCAGAGATGGGATGAGTCTTCTAGTCCGTTTGGGTCTGTCACCTTAGGCCATGCTAATCTCTTCTGCAAAGCACAGGCAGCAGCGGGGGAGAGCTCTCGGGAAGGATCAGTCTGTGGAAAGCCAATAATATAATAAGAAAATACATGCACACTAAAGGGCCAGCCAGCCGGATCTTCTCCTGGGATGAAGGCACTCACACTCTCTTTTACAAATATATTTTATTATTTTAATGCTTATTAAGAAATGTAACCAAGACAGACTCCGCAGCACCAGCGGCTCCTCACTGTCCAGCAGTCTGATGACTTCACAGATATGAAAACTTCACAGATTCAAAAAAACCTTTGGTCAATGCACTTTAAATACATTTGCATGCACAGATTNCCCCCCCCCAGTCCCTCACTGGTAACTGACAAACAGAGGGAAAATAACACCTATATCATAAAACATTTAAATTAAGAGAGTAATTGTTTCATAGTGACAGCATGTGCAGCAGGGTGTTCATAGTGTCTTGGTTTGCAGACCACAGAGAACCTCTCCACAGGACAGGGCAGGAACACCAGCTCCTGAAACAGTGGGGGAAGCAAAGGATGTTTTCAGATCAACAGGTTCCACTCTTGATTTTAACACATGCTTGTGTGAACAGTCCCAGCAGGTAAGTAAAATGGGGAGTTACACACAACATTGCCCCAGTCTGGGGATTCTCATCTGTCAGGGTTAGTCGCCTCTCATGCAAATGAGGAACCGGTGATTTTTGTTACTCTTGATGTGTTTTACCGTAAAGATGGCTAGAAGCTCAGGGCTGGAAAGAAAAACCTCTGAAATGACTCAGTGCAGTTTGTTGCCCAAAATAAATGGGGAGAGAACTGACTGATAGGCAGCTGAACTTAGCAAACACCACTAGAGAGTATTGTATGCAGGTTTAGTGCATCGCAGCACCACTGCAGCCTGTTTGCCCTTCCACAGAACTTGGCTGGCTGGGTTTGGGGTTTTTATGGGTTTTAGGGCCCATGCTGATGAAGCAGAAGGGGATTTGTTACACCTGATGTGCTCATGAAACGGGACAGTGTATCTGGAAAGGACATAATCCATAAGAACCATCCCTGCCTCAGTCAATATAGACCATACAAAGTCAACCCTCGCACACATGAGGCAGGGCTGATCCTCTGCAGTGACCCCAAGAGAGCTGTAAAGCTGTACATCCCTTCCAGAGTCCTTCCTGAGCAAGTCACACCTTGGTCTCTAGCCAGCACCATCTGTGCACCCCCCAGCACCTCTCAGCACATTCCTGCTCCCCTGAAATCCTTCCAAACACCTACCCTACAAATCCTCCTTCACCACCAAGATTTCCCATCCATCCTGACCCTCCAGTCTCCCACACCTTAGAGACTTCTCTATACCCGCCAGCATTCCCTGGAGCCTCTTTTCAAAAAATGATCATAGGTGTAGACTATTCCATGTCACTCCAAGTCCAATAAGCTTCCTAGCACCAACTGGGATCAGTGAGAAACCATTTGTGTCCACAGTATTCCCAGCTGTCCCATCATGCCAAATTGCTTTTCAGTTCAAGAGCTGCAGTTCAAGCTTGCACGGACCTTTGAAATACCACTGATCCGAAAGGAACTCTGGAGGACACAGCTGTAAGTGCATTTATTTGCACACACAAAAAGCAGTGCCCTATAGAGGAGAGGGGCCCAAGAACTGTTGATAAAATTACTCCTGGCAATGGATCAAACTTTGCTTTCTCCAAAGCTCTATAAAGCAAATAAACCCTGAAGCCTAAGGGTCTTCAGGGAATGGTGAAATTCATGGAACGCCCTCACACCAAACAAGGCACCACATCTCTCTATGCATCTTCAGACTTCTTTAGTAAGAAGTTCCCATTCAATGAAATGAGTCTCTTCTGACCCCAGCTCCTGCTCTCTGGACCCTCTGCAACTTGGATTCCCATTAAGGTCTTCTACAGTCTCTCCTGATAGTCACCCCATTCTTTCCTTTGTTTTGGTACCATCTTTTTTTATCAAGAACAGCGGGATCAGCTAAATATTCTCCAACTGGAAGAAACATGGGGATATGAGTGGTCCTATGAAGTTTGGAAGGCAGGTTCTTCTCTCAAGAGCTGCCAGGAAATGCAAAGAGTACGCTCCATTGATAGGACCTATCACTTCCTTTTTTTTTTAAGGAAAAAACTCAAAAAGCAGGAAGCCCTGAAATGATGATCCCTGGGAAGCAATAAATAAGAAGTCCAAAATTCTGTTCAAAAAGCTCATGCTCTCTCCAATAACTGCTTCAGAAACTTCCTCTGAGGGTCCATCTCAGCCATATGCTTGCCAGAAGGCTCAGCATGTGGTGCAACTGCCATCACTTCCTTCCTGTGACTGCAGACCGCTACAAAACCACGCTGGCCATACCCTGCACTTCCTCCTGCACACAGCCCCGGCCCCTTCACACACCCTCTTCACTCCAAGTCTGGATCACTAATATTGAAAGGGACTGGACACACGTGGGGGGCATCTCAAGCAGCAACACAGACTCTAAATTCAAGATACCTGGAAAGTCAGTAAGCTCGCATGGTTATCTGAAAGTTTTCCAGAGCAACAATCCTAAGTTTGTCCATCAACACAGATCAACTTGATTCTTGTGGCAACCAAGCAACAAACTGCCATAACTGAGTGTGGAGATGCTCAAGAAACAATAGAAAGCCACCAACTCACAGCAGCTGTTGAAAGTTTGGTCCAACGTGGTACAAACCATCCCTTTACAAAGGCAGCTAAAGCTCAATAGGAGACACTTCTGCACTCGTGTGTGTTCCAGCACATGAGCAATGCTGGTATTTTCCCACACTTCCTTCCCTACTCTGCTTCTTTGTGGACCTAATTGTTATTGACATGAATGCCGGATGTAATCTTGCGTTATTCTTAGAAACATTTCAGCTCCCAACTGGGGCCTGAAGAGAACGGCCCCCCATTTTCCTGAGTTCCTCTGCCACTGTTACAGGAGGTCAGAGGAGCCATCCCACAAAAAACCTACAGAAATATTCCACCAAGAAAGATCAAAGTAACAAGATCCCGAGTCACCCTATGGAGGAACTACCTATGACGTGGGTCACAGGGAAATGGCTGAGTGTTCTTTCGTGGTGCTGCAGTGATAATCCTCTCCTCTGACGTCAGGCTGCAGCAAGAGCTGTGCCAAGAAAGCAGCAATTCAATTAAACTGTGAAGTCTATTGTTTTACCAACTGGCCTGTCTTTCTGCTCAGGATTGCGGTGCAGCCACATCTTTTTATCCATCTCACAGTAAGCTTTGTGTTAGCCTGGAGTAGCTACACACTAACACATTCAGCATCACAAACTTCTCCCCACCTCCATGTAGGGAGATAGGCAGAAAGAAGATTCTCCTCAAATAAAACTGATTTTTCACTGTAATAGTTCACAATATATAAAATAAACACAGAGCCAGAACACACAAATCTCATCTGCTCATCCTCAAGTATGAAAATCCAGTTTCCCTTGGCTTCTGAAATGTCAGTGGACAGACACAAGAGGAGTCAGGTTTGGGGATGATATTTCTGATGTTTTCAGGTAGGGAATAAAGTTTCAGATCCCTAGAATTACTAGACTTTTAGTTTTCCAGTAGGGCCACTATTGCCTGTCTCATCAGAAGGCTGGTGGTATTGGACATGGATTATTTGTCTGAAAAACAAAAACCAGACAATCTTCAGGTAGAATTCAAGCTCATGGGTTTCTGCTGTCCTTGAGCCGCCAAGCTTCCTGTGACACACAAAGTTGCCAAACTGCTGTGAAACAGCTCTGCAACAAACCACATCAGTGTGTACACTTGCTGCAGCAAAAATTTGCCTGTTCTCTTCTACAGAAAGTAGAAACTGCAGTTTCTAAGCTGAGTTCTAATATTACTGACACTTTTCAGCTTCTCAGAGTAGAAGCATCTATCCAGACAGGCCCAGCTCTGTTGGCCTCTGCACCACAGGCACACATCAGGCTTCACAGGAAAAAACTGAAATCACAGGAGAAAAGGTGTTTAAATAAAGCTCATTGGAATTCCAAAGTTAAGTGGAAGGTATGTGTGTGGGTTCTTCCCTATCCTGAGAAAGAAGGAAAAAAATCCCACAGCTTTTTGACTGAGGATGAAAATGACTGAAATAAGGAATATTGTCTCCCCTCACACACATTTGAGGCGACGGAAAGAACTTGCATTCTAGGAGCTCAGGAGGACAACCATAGAGATGGGGAAAGCAGACAGTGCCACCAGCCTAGAAAGAGCTCACACATCCACAAGCTCTACACAGCCCTGCCCTGAGGACACAGCCCACAGCCCTGACCTGCAGCACCATGTCCTCTAGCAGCCCTTCTGTCAAGGAAATCTGTATTACAGGCTCTGCTCTCCTGATTTGTTGGACAAAGTGGAGAGCTAAGAGGTTATATTTGCCTTGTGCATGGGGAACACTGAGCACTCAGGGAATGGATGTGAGTTCTTGCCCATCTTTTATAACTTAACATAAAGTAACCTTATCATCACATGGAAAAAAATTCATCCGAGCAACCTGTTGCAGTATAAGCTTTAAAAACATGAACTGAAAGAAAAAATGCCATGGTTGAAAGCATTCAGAGTTCCCATCAGGTAAATTGCTTCCCTCTCCAGGCAGCACCTAGAATCCTTCCTGACAATAGATTTTGCTATCCCCCTTCTGCTTGTTGCAGGGCCACAGTACTAAAAGGCTCCTTCCCAGTTGCTCTTTGTTATTCAGGAAATACTTCCAGCCATGCTTCTATTTCCATTGGTAAAGAAAGTAAAACCAACATACAACCACAGGCACAATGTCACGAAATCCCTGCATCAGCAGTCTCCCAGTGCTGAACCTGGAATGCCATCCTCGACCTTGGCACTGCTCTTGGTGACAGGTCATTGACGGGTAAGGTGTCCCTCCTTCCTTAGTCCACATCAGTGGTCTCTTGGCTTTTCTCCAGTCTAGTATTTGGGATCATCCAACAGTCCTGGATATGGACCTCTTTCTCCACAGCGATCTGAATACACATCTCTCCCCCCGCCCCCCAACCTCCCTTTCTGCCATGGCAGAGGTCACCAATGGAAAAGAAATAATTCTACCAGGAAGACTTCGGAAGTCTCATCAGGAAACATCAGCTGCAGCGAAGGCTGCTCTTTCCAGATCTGAGTAAGACACCTGGGTATCAATTAGCTCTTCACTGTGAAGCTCTCTGTTCAGGCATCCATCTGAGAGAATCCCATTTTTGCAGGAATGTGGGAGATGCCCATTTGTCTCCAGGTCCAGAGCATTTCCATTCTGGTGCCATTCCAAACCAGCTTTGCATTTGTTTAAGTCCTGCTTTTCGGGATCCCTGTGGATCTCTCCATTGGTGTACACCTCTAGGGCATACTCACTGATCCGTATGCTGGCGTTCTCTGCATCCCCACCGTGGGTGGAAGTCCTGGAGCTGGCTGTTCCTGCCTTGAACGGCTCCTTGCGGCCCAGGATATGCTGGCTGATGATTTTACGGAAGGTGTATCGGAACTCCCTGATCCGATAGGCATAAATCAGGGGGTTCACAACCGAGTTAGCGTGAGACAGGATAATAGCCAGGTACATCAGCCAGAGGGGAGCGTGGGCACAATTTGGGCAAAAAAGGGTAAAGCAGTTAATAATGTGTAGTGGAAGCCAGCAGACTGCAAACAGCCCAACAATGATGGCTAAAGACTTGGCTGCATGGACTTCCTTCTGCAGCGTGGAGCGAGAACGCTCCCCGTGTACCATCTTGTTCTCCATCTGCTTGAGCTGGCGCCGGGCTGCCATGAAGATTTTCAAGTAGATACCAAACATGAGGAGGAGGGGCAGGAGCACACAGGCAAAGAAGTTGTAGTAGACCATGTACTCCATGGTGACCACAGCCTCAAAGAGACACACCACCATGCTGTTGCTGCAGTTGATGGGAGAGGACCTGTTGGAACCCAGCTCTTCGATCTGGGCACGTTTGTTCCACCCCAGCATTGGGGTGAGGCCAATGATGAAGGACAACACCCAGCAGATGGCAATGATCCCTTTGGCTCGAGAGCCAGTCACCAAGCCATTGTACCTGTGAAGCAGAGGAGATGGGAGTTACATCAGTGTCATTCAACAAGCCCCTGACACCCACACAACCTCCTAATGGCTCATTGTTCCAGAAGACAGTGAGAAGGGCATCTGCTTCATCAGAGGGGCCTTTGAACTGCTGTGCAGAACCCACACAGCACAGCAAGGACTCCATGGTGACACTGTCTGCCACCTATTTCCCTCCCCTTTCCTTCAAGCAGTGAATAGTTGGCAGAAAAGCAGGGAAATTAATTCAGTTTTCATCTGTGCTCCTTCACTCCATCAGTCCACGTGGTGAAGCACATAGATCTTGCAACCTGGATCATCAACAGCACTGCCCTGACCCTTGGTGATAAAGACCACTGTGGGTCTCTTGCCAAAGGCTGAGGCAGTGTCTCCTTCCTGGTAAAGGAGCAGCCTTTTAGCATGGAATTGCTAGGTCTGTCTTGCAGTAGATCTGTAAAACAAATAGCACAAAAGAACTTGGAGGCACAGTACCACCAGCCCTGTGTCCACCCACGTTCAGGTGTGCTCCAGGCAAATCCTTCAGGCTCGGTAGCAGCAGCCAGACTGGCATTGCCTTGCACAGCACCTCACTCTGCTCCACAACGGCACTTGCAGGAAGCACCACCAACCTCCCTGAAATAACTGAGAAAAGTCAGCAGTTTTCCTCATCAGCCCAGCTAAGCTGACCCCAAGTCTTTCTCAAAAGGAGGAATTTGGCAAAGGACAATGCTCTGACTACAGGTGTGCCATGGGCTGCATTGCACACACCAAAGGGACCTCAGTGGTGGAGGTATTGATATGCCTGGCTGAAGCCAGTGTTTTTAACAGTAAATTCTCCAAAGTCTGCTGAAAGAAACAAAAAGTGACATGGTAAGAATTTGACAGTGCAGCGAGGACCTTGGTTTGTTTGAAATATCAGCCAGTTCCCAAGGCCTCGCAGGTTACTGCGAGTCCTGAGCTGACTCCACCAGTTCTTCCCTCTGAAAATGTAAATCAGGGCAGCAGTTTAACATTTCAATGCAATTTCCTTCCCTGGGTAATGCTCAGCATGGAAAGCAGATGGCTGGATTCCTGCATTGTCCAGCGTGGGTCCCACACTGTGCTTGACCCCGTGTGTCTGCGATCCAACGGTAGCGCTGGGCTCCCAGTGTTTACCCAGTGCTCCTTCTCCCTCTGTCCCCAGGATTCTCTCAGAAAACAAACATTAAAAGAAATAATACAACAAGCCACAGAAATCTTTCCATCTCCCAATGAAATAATTACTCCCACTGGTTCATGCTCCTCTCCCAACACGAGTTCAATACTGGAGGAGTGAGGCTGCTTTTGCACAGGACAGAATGGGGATCCTGCACATGGCTTAAATCCCTGCTGATAGGCCTTGGAAAAAAACAAGACTCATCAAGCTTGAATTTGCCTTTCTCAGTTGCATTTCAAAATCAGAAAAGAAGGAGTGGATAAGGGAGCCAGCCACACAGTTCCCAGTACTCAAAAGACACCTAAATTGTCCTTCCAGGAATGAGGGAGGAATTCAGCTGATTCGGAGGGAGAAAAAGGTTTTTCCCAGCAATTAGTGGATCCTGCTCAGTGCTTAAGGGATGCAAAGGGCACAGCGTGGATGGTAGCAGAGAGCTGCTCACATTCAGACCTCATCAACACATCAAAACAGCATCTGTGCTTTGAAATGTACACTCAGGGAGAAAGAGAGTGGCTGAAGGCCCTTGAAGCTTGGAAAAATAAAAAACAAAACCCAAACCAAAACAAACAATAACAACAAAAAAACACCCCACCAAAACCCTGCAGCCCTGGAATTAGCTACATCTTGTCAGAGGAATTTTGAAATTGTGCAGCTGTTATCCCACGACTGGAGATGTCCCTTCCCTTCCACTAAAAATATACTCATTACTGCTCCAGACAAACACCCCCCCACACTTCCCCCTCCCTCCTACCCTCTGGGGATTCCCATGCAAGAAGCTTTACAAGGCTTTGGAACAGCACTGGGCCCAAGCAGCTTTGCAGCTGCAGTGTGTTGTGCTGCAGTGCATGTCCAGAACACCTTTCTCAGTGTCTCCCAGGGTTAAGAGAGAAAGCTCCCAGCATCTCATGACATAGGCAATGGCCTTGTGTTGGCCAGGTACCCACTGAGAAGTGTTAATTTGTTTAGGAGAGCTTAATTTCTAGGATCCACATGAGACACCTCTGAATGACTTGGCTGAGGTAGGGTTATAGTCCAGATGGACTTTCCTGGACTCTATCCTTTTATCCACTTAGAGATGTCATTGAGGACTTTGTGTACGTCTCTGTGTACTTTGTCTCAGTATCTTTCCAGGGTCACATCAGCCAGGCCAAAGCCACTCTCCACATCCTCAGTGCTGCAGAGCTCTACAGGGTAAGTTCAGGGCTTCCCAGACATGTCCCCTATCCTGAGAGATGCTGGCACCATGCAGGAGACACAAGCTGCTGAAAGGAGCTGGTCACACCTGCAGCCCATGTTCTGCATAGCTGGTGGGTGGCTTTGCAGCATGGCTGATGTGTCCAGACAGCACTGGATTGTCTGTGCACAAGCAGTTCTCCTGCTTCCTGAAAATAATGGACTTGCTACACAAACATCCACTTCTACTTGTGAAATTCCAGACAGAGAGGACATTAGTGCAGAGCACAGGGATGGTCATGATGGGGCTGGGTGTGAGAATAGGGTCACCTGCCTCCTCTAGAAAACGGACTTTTGAAAACACGTGAAAATGTAAATATTTTCCCCAAAATAGTTTCACCTGCCCTGCTGCTCTCCCAACCATGGAGCTGGCAAAATGACTGCAGGAGAATGCAGCTGCCCTTGGTGAATGCACAACTCTTCTGGACTGCCTAGAGTAATTTGGCTGTGGATATGACACTTCTGGGTCCTTGGACAAAGCTCTGTGTCATGGAGACAATGATTCCTGCACAGTGTCTGTGAAACTGGGCGGAAGACAGAGCTAGTATAAAAACCACAGAGTCCTCAGGGAGAAGTTAAAATCTTTCCATACATTGCATGATATGTTTCTGGCCTAACTCACCCTCCCAGTGTCCAACCACCCTGCTGCTTGTCTTCCAAACCCTCCTCTGGTGGACAGCACTGCACATCTTCTGCCAGGCATGGAGCATTTTGCAGAGACCTTTAGTGCATCAGCCAGAAAGCCTGTGCTCAGCTGAGGGCTTTGATCTGAATTCCAGCAGTGCTCAAAGGTGTTTAACAAATCACTACAGAAGGCTGCTCACTGAACACATCCACTCAACAGCCCACACCTCAGGCAGCTGCAGCCACCAGGGGCAGGACCAAGGAGGAGATTGCTGCACGTAACTGGAAATGAGAGACACTGGCAATCCCAGATCATCCAGGAAATCTGTGGCAGGGCAAGAAATCAAATTGAGACCTTCTCATGCACCACCTAAACAACTCTTTCCTAAAACTCTGTCAAGAACTTTTCTCCCCTATTGCCAGATGCCAACTGATACTGGTGCTCATGAAGACAGGGTGAGGTGGGACCCCACAGCTGGGCAAAGGTGCCCACCGTTATTTCTTTTAACAGCAGAAGCAGGAACGATGGGCAGACACAGCTCTGCTTGTGACACCATCAGCTTCCAGACTAAAACCTTGGTAACATCAAGTTCTGTGCAGCCCATGAAGCCCCTGCTTTCAAAGCTGTGCCCATGTTCAAAGGAGGAAGGGATTTACTCTTCTCCCATATTAGGCTGAACCTGCCCTAAATCTATTTAACATGAGCGCATGAAGGAAATGCCTGCCATAAAGTCAAAAGGTTTATGGTGAGCAGGGAAGGAAATACATCCACGTATGGCTCAAATGTTTTATGACAATAAAACATTAAATCCCTGATTCACTGGCTCAGATGCTCATATATGAGCATTTCAGAAGGCAACCCTAGAGAATTAAAGCAACTACTGAAACAGACTGTTTTCAGCACAAAGATCCCTTCCACATCCTATACTTCACTCAGGGTTGGTGTTCGTTTCCCCTTTTCTTCCTACCCCAGAATTTGAGAAGCCAGTTCTTCATGTCCTCTGGCAGAAAAACTTCCCAATGCCACCTCAGAGCTGCAGTTTAAATCACTGCATGGGATGAACCAGTCCCAGTGTTCCAAACGTCAAGGAGCTGCACCTTAGCAATGTTTCTCTAGAGAAGCATCCCAGTAGCACAAGCAGCTTTCATCAGAGGAAAAGGCCTGTGCTCCAGCACATTATGACCTGCCTGTTTTGTGCCTGAATCCAGCACACAGAGCAAGCAACCACAGTAACCTGAGAAAACTTTTCTGTTTGGCTGCAGAAAGGAAAATGTCCCCTCTCCTTGCAGTGCACCGGAGCTACCTGTCCTTCCCCTGGGAATATCTTTGCACAAATGCCTGCACAGGAGCACGTGGCTGGGCACGGTGCCCACCGAGCTCTGCTGGCACCACGGCGCCTGGAAAGCAACAATTGTTCTTGGCCCAGGGCTTCGTCCTGGGGCTCAGACTCCCAGCCAGTTTTGTTCAGAGCACCCGGGGGTTTGATAGCAGCCAGTGCAGGTTTTCAGGTACCTGCCATGTGAGAGACTGGATTTCATCCCAAAGGGAACAATGGCTCGGGCTCCCTTCCTTGGGAGTGCCTGACTGCCACTTGCAGAGTGGCACATTTGTATGAAACCTGGCAGAATTCAGCAAAGTGCTTGAGAACTTTTGCAAAGTTTACTGAATTCTACACAATGTTTTCATTGTTGGAAAGGCAGAATCCATAAGACGTCCACAAATTACTTTTTACCCATTTTAAAATTTCACCTATAAAAGTCTTTTATCACTGCAGTTTTTTGTAGGAGGGGCTTTTCTCCACAGAAGAATAATTTCAAAGGTAACTCTAATAATGTACTGAGGGGTCCAAAACCAAGAAGTATCAGAAAACCCACTCTTTTGCCTTCTTCATACTGTTTAATTTTGTGGGAATACACATCCACATATGCACTTACCTTCATTAGGACAAATCAGACATAAAATACTTAAAGAGAAACAGAAGAATAGGTTTGGCCCTTTTTGGTTTCCCTAGAGTGAAGAAAGTCTAGTTTATTCAAGAGGATTCATCTAATGAATTTTAGGAATACCTGGTGTTACCTTTCATGTCCTGTGAGGAGGAGAATGGGCCTCCCATGCCCCAAAGGATGGGGTGAAAAGCGCACACTGTTAGTGGCAAAACTTTGCTTCAAATTGTTTGACCCATTTTTGAGACAAACAGGTATTAGAAAAAGAAAAAAATACAAGGATGTGGGCAATCTAAATTATACCACATTTCCCTCTACAGATAACCAGCTTTCACTTTCTCAGCATGTCTGAGGCTATAAATCTAATGCTTATTCATCCATAAATTCTTAAGGGGAAACAACTGACGAGTTCACTCCTGCTGTGAAAGGACAAACCAGCAGAGGACACCGAGGAGGAGGAACCCATGGATTTACCTGTGGGTTTCTGCATCCAATCAATCCCTCTGTTCCTGGGGCAGAGGAGGGTGTGCTCTGTTTTTTCCAAAACAAGATAGTGAAACCGGTGTCATGCCCAGCACTGATGTAGTCTTGTTTTTTGAAAAGACTCTTTACCTTGGCTGTTCCAGGAAATTACATTTTCAAGACAATATAGTTACAGTGATAGCCCAAAAAATGGGCAGAAATCCAGATTTTAAAAATCCTTTTCCTGGCAAGTCATCCTCTAGAAAAAAGAGTGTTTCAACTGTCAGCAAAAGTCCTTGGAGTTAGCTCATGAGAGATGAAATCAAGACATTAGCCCTTCTCAAAATCATTTCAGAGGCAGCCTCCAGGGGCTACTCCACATGTTTCCTTGTACCATTTATCATTATTTTGGTTTATAAACTGAAATCAGCTATAGCAGAACTGTAGAAAAGTGGAGCCAGTCCAGTTTACAGGTAACTAATGTTGAGAGTTTTCTCTGCAACGGAATGGAATAGTTTTTCCTTACAACTACATCAGAACTAAAGGCTGTAACAGGTATGACTAATAGGGTTTGGAAACCACCAATTAATGGTAATGTTATAGCAGCACAAACTTGCTGAGGTCAGGCTTCAGGAAATACTTGGCTGCACTGGTCCACATGGAAAGGCAATCTCCTCACTCCAAGGTTCCCATTCTGGTTTTGAACGGGAGGTTTGTGTTAACTGACATAAGTGCTGCATGACCAAAGTATTCAGAAGAGACAAAACTAAATTGTACAGATCAGCACAAGTGATTTAAGCTCAAGAGGAGTGAGGATGTCCAAAAACTCAAACCCAAAGAGCAGAAAAATGAGAAATTTGTTCAGTTTTTGCAGCCACATTTGTTGTTTGGGAGAGGAAGGCAGTCTCTCCGTTCCTGAGAGCGTGCTGCATCCTCCTAAGGACAAGACAGGAAGGAAGGAGACTCCTACACTTCTCCTGCAGCAGCCTCTCCAGGGGCTTCCTCTCCATCTCTGGAGCTGGGTGACTGACTGGCAGCACTGTCACAGGAACGCCTCGCGCCCACGGGCACACAGCCCAGCTCAGCAACCTGCTCCGGAGGGCTGAACTGAGCAGCAGCCCCTGTGTGTGTGGCAAAACTGCCCCTTGTCCCACGTCAGCCTGCCTGCTTGCATATCAAGTAGCAACCAGTCTTAGACATTAAAATGTCCTTTTCTTTCTTTAAACTGCAGAGACCACAAAAAAAACCATCTGCAGGTGTGGGTTGGGACAAGCCTCTGCCTTGACCTAATACATGCTTTGCTTCCAGAGGCGGTGCCTAAGCCAGTCCAAATCTTCCTAAGGTACATTTCATGGTAGCCTTGCTGCTTCTTCTCCCTTCACATTTAAGGGGCCCCTGAGAGAAAACCCCACCTTCCCTCCCCCAGCCCCGCTGTTACAGTTTCAGGCAGAGCCCCCCATTTTCCCCCAGGGAAGGGAGCAAGGTGACCTCACCCCCTCTCTGCCCTCCACCTTCCCAGTGATCCTTCTGGTGCCACTGGCTGCAGCTCAGGGCACAGGTTATTGAGGCTGCTGCAGGATCCTGCCTCAGTATGGAATGGCAGCTCTCAGGCAGCACCTCTGCAATGCCATGGACACAAACCATATCAGGACAGAGAAGAACAGGAAAACGAAGCAACCAGAAAATCCAGCAGCCAACGCATACTTTAAGACCTAGAAAAACTTTTTTCAAAATACAAGAGAAAAAGTGACGATCCTCATTTAACTTTTCCTTCCTTGATTCATCTCCAGGTCTGTGTTTTTTAGGGATGTTCAGCCCACAGCCCGGGCCATGCTTACCTGAGGGGTATTCGGATGGCAATGATTCTGTCGATGGCGATCGCGAGGAGGCTGAAGATGGAGCTCTGAGTCAAGACCAGGACGAAGCAGGCGATGAAAAGGCAGCCATAGAAGAAGGCACAGAAGCCAGTGCTGATGGTGATGGCAAAGGGGATTGCCAGCACGCCCACGGCAATGTCAGCAGCAGCCAGGGACACCACAAAATAGTTGGTGACGTTCTGCAGGTTGCTGTTCAGATAGACGGCCCAGCAGACCAGGATGTTCCCCAGGATGGCCAGCACCGCGATGATCAGCTCCAGGATGATGTAGGCTATGTCTGAGAGGAAGTCGTCCTTCCCATGTACTAGCATGGTGAGAAGAACCAGGCCCGAAGCTCAGCGTTCATATCTGCAGAGCACCGAACAGCCAAGACTCCTCAAAGCTGCCTGGGTGCGCGGAGCGCTCGGCTGCCAGCCCGGGAAGGCTGCTCACACACACGCTTTTCTCCCCATAGTCCTCTTCAAGGACTTCACAGTAGCTGGTGTCAAGAAATAAGGCCCAGGGTTTGCCAACTCCAGCAAAGTGGATTAACCAGGTGCAGAATAATTCAAGCTCCAGCAGACAGACAGACAGGAGAATCTCTCTCGGAGGCAGACGCTGCTCCCCAGGCCTCAGAGTCCAGCAGGCAGCACAGCACACCCACTGTACTGTACAGCAGTGTCACACTGGATATGATGCTTTGTTTCCTGTTGACAATCACCCTTCTAGTCATGGCTTCCTGTCATGTCCATACCTACTAGCAACATTCTCCAGTTCTCTTTTTCACCTTTTCTCACTAGGACTTTGGAAATACTCTCTTCAGCTGAAGCAAACATTGACCTTCTTCACTTGCAGCTTTCTCTATTAAAAAAAACAAAAAACAAAACACCAACCACATACACTAAGTAATCCGCTCTATGGAGGAGATGGAGAAAGCAAAATCTCATTAAAGTGGCACATTAAATGGATAACGGATATTAAACAGACCTAGAAGAATACATTATTGGCAAAATTCTCACATTTTGTCTATCCTGAAAGCTGCAGGGCCAAACCCAAGTTCAGGAAGGCAGCATTTCACAGTGGTGATGAGAAACAAGGGACGTTTTGTTTTCGAGGCTACCAACTGAGCTGGCACTTCAGCAGCTGCTCCATAGCCCGCCCTGAAACACGAGAGCCCCACTAATTATGTCCTGGCAATTGCTGAGGCTGCACAGAGGAAAGGTGGAGGAGCTTTTCACATACACCTGTCTCCCTCTGATCACAAACACCAGACTCGAGCCATCACGTGCTGCCCACCCTCACGTGCTTTGCCACAAAAGTGCTGCACCAATACCCAGCTCTGTGAGGACAGGAACCCCCATTCACAGGGGGGTTATGCTGCTGGCCGGTGTGGTTACCTGTCTGGGGCCATGCCCTGTCTGGCCTTCACATACACAGGCACTGAACATGATCCATGGCAGGGAGAAGTGTTCAGGGTGTGCCAGACAGTGACATCTTTGAGGATATTCCTGCTGACCATAAACACCCTTTGTAGGGGTCTCTGCAGGCCCCCCTCCTGCAACTCCATTACTTCTGTTCATGTAAATCTGTATCCTATAAGTAAACAATTTATTCATTATACCTGCACTGTCCCTAGTGTTTGTTGCATCCACACATCCAGGTCAGCACCGTTCTTCACCTACAACCAGTCAGAAAAACGTCCACCAAAACACAGCTCTCCCAGAAATACACACCTAGGGACAATGCCAGTGTCATCTCTCAGGGCTGCACTCGAGTTCCTGCAGTGTCATGCACAGAAACCTGGGACTAAAGCTGGTGCTGCTTGCAAGGAAACAGTCCTGCAGCTGCATTTCATACGAGCAGCTACACATGGCCTGCACCATGACCCGTGCAGGTCACCCTCTGCTTCAGATCTGGGTGCATTTCACCAGTCTCAGCTAAAAATACAGCAAGGGAGAACACAGTTCCCTGAGCTTTGTGCCACAGTCAAGAGATAATTGCTTGCTGTCCTCGCCTGTCACTTCCAGAGTGGGTTGCAAACCTTATTTGGCAAGCTTTAGCAGTAATATTTTCTCATTAATTTAAGAAACAGCTACTTGAAACATCAGAGGGCTGGGAGAGAGAGAAACACAGCACTAACTGATTAATCACCCGAGCTCGGTTTTGGATGCAACATGAACCTCCAAAACACAAGATTTTTGGGACCCATCCACAGGTGATCTGGTGTGGCCTCACCCAGCAGTGTTTGATGCCTTCACAGTTCACTCTGTTTTCAAGTCAGAAACCTAATTTCTCAGGATAAAATAAAAGAGTAAAGACAGTGATAATAAAAGAAAATATGATTAACTTGTGATTCACATCTGATCTCAGGAATATAATCTAATTTTAGACCTTTCATTGATTTAGAGCTCTATCGCTAATGCTGCATTTGAAAGGAAAGTGAATGATTCTTGGTGGTTTGGACATGCTTCAAAACCCTTGTTTTCTCCACCTTCAGCTATCTTGTTTCTGTGTTTGGTTTGGTTTGAGTGGAAGAAATCAACAGATTTCAGAAGAGATTAGTGTGTGATCTAACTATTAAAAGGAAGATAAAGATCATCTATTTAATCTTTTTTAAAGAAGAAAAACCCCAAGAAGTCTCTGCATTGTCTATACTTCTACAGCAAAACCTCCAGTTTTTCACTGACCTCCTAAAGATGGCTTCTACTTTCTCGAATTTCAGGGATGTCAGTGATATGACCCTACATCCCTCTGTGAGCATCTGCTTGTCCATTACAAATCCCAACAGGTTTGTTTCAAAGCAGTGGAATTGAAACCTCACCCTCCAGCCCAACTTCCAGGGAAGAGGATTAGAATTAAGACAGAAATAAAGAAGATCTGGAGGGAGAGAGAACAGAAAGGGCAGGATGAGAAATAAACAGTGCTTTATGCTCAATGTGTGTGAGCAAGAAGGGAGGGGGAAAAAAGACAGGAAAAAGCGGGTAGGAGGAAAAAGCAACCAAACAAAGGAAGCAGTGGGCAAAGCAGGCCCCTAAGAGGAAGGGGGAGGTGCTGTCTGAGGCAGGAGATGGCTCTGAGGTGGGTGTGAGTAGCAGAGTCGGCACGGAGTGGGAGCACACACCTCCCACCGGCTCACCCCTGCCCAGGCAGGCCAGAGCACGGCCAAACTCCAGTGCTGGGACAAGCTTAGAAAAATGTAACAAATTACTAGGACATACTTGGGCCAAAACTACTGCTATGGAAAGTAAACCCACTACAGCCCTGCAGCAATCTCCCCTGAGACGGAGTCAGAACTGAAGGAACCGCAGTGTGAAGGAGCCAGCCTGAGAACCGGGCACCTTAAGCCTGGAGCTGAGAGGATTTACCTCGAGTCCTCCTGTGTTGCTCTTGCTCCTCAGGTTCACAGCTCATACACCTCAGTGAGGAGGGTCAGAGCAAAATTCCTGGATATTCTTCCCCATTTGAGGGCTTCCTTTAGTAGGATCATGTATCCATATTAACCCTCGATGCATTTTGTTTAACCTGACTCTTTCAACAGCTCATCTCCAAATCATTTTCTAACAGGACATAAAGGGAAGTCACAAACTTCACTGTGAAGGTCCTGAACATACTAATGGCTCAGCACAAAGCTGAAATTGCCTACACCTCTGTATGCATCCTGAAAAAGCACAATGCTGGAATCTGAAGTTTAATGACCACATCACACACTATTCTTTGACACAACAGATCTTTTAACCTTCTACTTCAACTGTTTGTGTCATGGTCTGATGTTAAATTTGTTTAGGCCCTTGCTTCCCATCTCCCTTCACAAACAGCAGCCTGATTCTTCATCCCAAGCCCTAGTCATTTATTCCAAAGCAGTGGGAATGTTATGTCCAGAAAAGGACAACGTGTCCTTCCACCCTCTGCTCTCAGATGGGCCGGAAAACACTCCGAGTTCTGCAGAGCCAGCACATCTCAGGGGAGAAATGACCAGAGCTGAGCAGGTGTCCCAGCCACGACAAAACAACATTTTGTGTCTGCTCCAGTGCCTCTGAGTAGCCACTGTCATTAGAAAAACCAATTATTGGCCACACAGGTCCAGCCTCACCTGGTGCTGACAGAATGTGCCACAACCTGGGAGGGTTCATGTTCAACCTGAGCTCACCCACCTCTCCTCATTCCTCTCTCACAGTGGCAGCCCCTGTAGTGCTCACCTGACATAACAAATCTCAATTTCAGGGGTATTTGCAACTTGCTTCAAAACAAGAACAGGCTCAGTCTTTCTGCTTACACAGCTAGAAATTTACTGCACAGGGATAAAATGAAATACAGACCACCTAGAGAAGACAACATATATCCAGAGGCAAGATAAAATTTATTGTAGAATACAATTCTACAATTCTAATTCATGTAAGACCCAAAGGCTCAGCAACCAGGTCTAACAAGACAAAATGAATTAACAATCTGCTTTACTCACTGGGGAAGTGTATATTTAACACCTCAGGCCCTTGAGGGATCAGCATGGCAAGCTTCTTGAAACTTAAGAAAAATATCCTGTATCACCCAACAGGCTGGACAGCTACAATTAGTATTTCTTCATAAGCCCTTGTTTTATTTTGTTAATTCCTTCTTGATACCCCGGGCTATGTTCCGGCCTTTTCCCCATTATTAAATAAACCTTTTTTGTCATTCACAAACCTGTAAACCTGGTGCTCTGTTCGTTTTTAGTGACTTGGAACACTCTGTTCTCTCTCATATTTCAGTCCCAATGAGAAACTCCTCCTTGAAAATTCAATAAAGCATTGAACAGCACGTTCCCATGAAGCAACTCACCAGCAGAGCCTAAGCAAGCTTTAGTTTGGCATCTCCAGTTGACTTTGGACCAAGGTGTTGCCCCTTCTCTCTCCTGAGCGCCAAAAGCATCGAGCTGAGCCCTTGGCCACTGCTTGGCTCCAATCACCCACCTCAGATAAGCTCATCTCCTGCTCTTGGCCCCTCTGGGCTGGGTCCATGCTGGCTTTGGAGGTTTTGGCTGCCCAGGCTCTGTCAGCTGGTGCAGAGCAGACGCCCCCTCTGCGCCGCCTGCCAGGCTCGCCGCGCCTGCGACACTTCAGTTTGACAGCTCCTCTCACGTATTAGCAAAATCTCCAGACAATCAGCAGCCCCTAGGACACCCAGGACAGTCTGTGGGCACGTAGGTGACAGACTGCAGCTTCCCCAGGCTCCAGAGGGGTTGGTTTCCTGTGTCTGCTCTAGGATGGGGTAGGAGAGGCAGCAGGCAGCTCACAGGGCTGTAGGGGGTGTTCATCAAGGCTCATTCCATAGATTGCAATCTGGCATCTCCTTTTGACAACATGACCCTTCCCAGGTACCAGCCTCATGCAGATTACCTAACTCCCTTAGGGAAAATCCTTGAATTCACACATGGCCATAACAGAAAAAATTGGTGCTGCTAAATCATTTGTTTCCTACTTTCCAAAGCCTGGAGGGGGAGATGCTTGTCAGTTTTCATCCTCTCTTTGAAATCCCTTCAGCTCAAAGAGAATCTCCCTATCTTTTAAATCAAAGACTCCAAGAAATCTTGTCTCTCCCTTCCACTTCAGAGGATCAAGTCACAATAAATGAGCCAATGTGCTTACAGGCAGTACACAAATTTGCAAAACAACTGGGGCTGTAAAACACAATGAAAACAGGTGTCCTTTGGGGAGAATGATAGGTAAGGCAGCAGGAGCACTTCTCGGTGTTGCTCAAGGGTTTCCTTTCTGAAGTTGGGTATTTTATGAATACTTCACATAGAGCAGCTTCCCTGGGTCTCTGACTGCTCCCACACAGCTGTGGGGAGCATCCTCACCCCTGCCTGCCATGGAAGGATGGAGAGCTGTGGCTGGGTGGGGCAGGAAAGAGGAGGAAGGAGGCATCACCCACCTAACTAAGACATACATTTTCTGATTCCTCTGTTTGCCTTATTATTGGCTGCTGGCTAAATGATCTTTTAGGTCATCTGCTTACAGTAATAGGAGGAAATTAAATATTAATAATAGACTATTTCCCTCTAGACTGCTCCTTGTTAACAAAGATACAAGTGAAACAAAGCAGGCAAAACTATCAGCACACCGTGGTCTTGATTTTCAGGTACCTGGAGCACTTGCACTTTCCCTCAGCCTTCCCTGGAGGCCCTTGCACACCTGCCTGTGTGGACACCCATGCAAGTGCAGAACACAGGGATGTGTGGAAATCCTTGTTCTATCAAGGGGCTCCAGGTACCAGCCTGACCCTGCCAAAAACCGTTTCAGACCTTATCCAGAATATCATCTGAGCCACGGATGGTCTGACTGCAAAAATGCAGGGCCAGGGATTTTTGGAAGCACAGAGTTTGTCTCCTCTGGGAAGTAAAGTCTGCTGTAATATAAACCCTACAGTGGTGTAACAAGCTTTCTGGATTGGCTTTGCAAATTCTTCTGAAATACTGAGTAAAATGAGAGCTCCAGCTTTGCTAAACTGGGTGTAATCCCCTCTCACAGGAAAGCAACAGCTCTCCAAGACTTAAAACTTTCTCTTCGTGTGCTTGTGAAAGGCAGAACAAATGGCTCTTCAGAGACCTGTACTGCCCCTGAACTTTGTCAGTTTAAAAATGGGAAAGAGGGGCAACAATTCTGCTTTCCATTTCCATTCCTGCTGCAGTCCAGGCCAAAAAAAGGAGCCTGTACTCCAGGAACAAGCATGGTGACTCTGGGTGTAAAGTCTTGACTGACTCGGGGGTTACCAGAGACACCCAGACTGCTGCATCAGTGACAGCAACAAAAACCATGGCAGAACTACACCCTGCGAGCCTCTCCTGTGTCTCTGCCCCTCATGTTTATACCTCATTAAAAAATAAATCAAAAACGCCCCAGAAGTGAAACCCCCCTGGACAACAAGCAAAGGTCCTAACACTGATGGGCTGGCTGACAGGAATGGTTAATCCCAAACCAATATTGCAGCTTTGCCTCCTGCCCTCCAAGTGCTAGAAGTGGATTAATTTTTATTGTGGTAGCGGAAGAGAAGATTAGAACAGAACACATTTGACAATTTTTTTTTTCCTAAGTGGATGTTATAAATGTTTAAAAGCGAGGAAAAACCCTCACGGTAATTATTCCAATTCTAATGGTCACAAAAAGCCAGGGAGGGCAAAACTAAGTAAGGCTGAATGACCAGCAGTTAAATAAGCCAGATCAAACAAACAGAAGGGAAAAGGCTCCTCTGTGCTCTGCAAAGTCTCCCTGGGCAGCAGGCATCATGATATATTGCCAAAAGGCACGGAAACATGTTGGATTTTTGAGCAAACTGTTTGTATTCAGGATTGCTGATGTTAATTTATCTATGGTGGCGTTTCTAAAAATAAAAAAATAGAGCATTTGGATAAGCTTTCATAAGGCAGACAAGTAAAAAAGCATAATTAAAACCATGTACCATGGCCAGAAACAAGTTACTACTGCCAATATCATCCACAACGTCTCTGAGGAGCCAGTTTTCCTTTCCTGTGTGAGGGAATAACTCAAAAGCAAACTCTGCCTCCCCTCAGCCCTACTAAAGCCAGCTGTGTTCACACACAAGGAGCGTTTCCTTCAAGGACAAAACACGAGAAATGAGGAAACGGAATATCAAGAAGAGGTGACCCACTGAGGAACACAGGCAAGGGAAGAATTTACTCTGAAAATATGTATCGTATTGCTGATGCATCCATTCTGGGTCTATTTTAAAATAATGGAGTAAACTTCTCTCCAGATGTGACTTTGCCTCTCATTTCTATATGAAGTTTCCAGACAGGCAGTTGAGAATTGGGTGCATCTGTTCATTTTTCTGCATTTTTATCCAGTTGTTCCCAAACCCTATTTGCCTTCTGTAAGTACAGGTTGTCTCTACCATGCCCTGTGATCCCTGCTGCTGCTCCCTCGAGCACTGTCCTGCAGGTTGCCAGGAGCGTTTGCATAAACTCTGATGATGAAACAAAAACTCACCCCAGTGCAGGGAGAGCTGTCAACCAGCATCCTTCTACAGCAGAAGGAATGGAGCTCTTTCCATCTCTCTCCATGTAACTTAAAATGATTGCCCAGCTGCCCTTCCCTATCCTGATTGTACAACACTGTTCACCCCAAGAGAAGGCAAAAGCCACAATAACAATTTTTTTGTCCCCTTAGTTTGCTTCCAGCAACTTTCTTTCTTCCATTTTCTAAGGAACTTCTCTGACTGCTAATGCTTATTTGCTCAGTGTCACACCTCACCACGCTGTTAGTGTTTCTGTCACAGTCTCTAAGCTATTTAGGACATTTTTAGGACTCTGCCACCCTCTGTAGATAAGGAGGAATTGATGCTCTGATGATGCCCTGAGGCCACATGCCCTCACTTTGTCCCTCCCTCTCCTCTTTGCCATGACTTGCACCATGCTGCTGTCAGCCTTGTGAGGTGACTTGCATTTCCACTATCACAGCCAGCCACACCAACACGAGCCTTTCTAGAGGGACTCAAAGGGACTTTTTTCTTTCCCCCAAGTCCTTGATTATAATCCGATTTATGAAGAACCCTCCAATGCTGCTGTTACTGATCCCAGAGTGTCAGTGCTTAGCTGGTGCTCTGAGCACTCTCGAGTCCTTTCCTGATTTGCCAAGCCCCTGAGCTGTGGTCAGAGCCCCTCAGCAGCAGTGACAGCCCGGTGCCCCTCACGCTGCCCGCTCCGAGGGCTGCGGCCGGCGCCGCTGCTGGGCTGGGGGCAGAGCACACGGCTGCTGGGGCAGGGGCACTGCTCACCACAGGGTTCTCTCCTTCTACACCAAACCATCGCCCTGGAGAAGCAGTAGCCACTCGTAAATCACCTCAGAAAACATTTTACTGCATTTGTTGGCTGTACTTGCCCAGAAAGACAAGGAGAGCAGCAGCCAGGACCCCACCGCAGCAGAGACACCTCCACCACCCTTGGGAAGTGGCCCTTCTGTCCTACGAAAACCTGAGATATTTTACAGTTTCTGCACAACAAGACATCATAAAAAAGCTCCAGCTGTAAAGAAACCTGCAATCATTGCTCAAATGCATGACAGCCACGACCCTCACACCTTGCCAAACAAGGATAAACCAAACAAGACTCCCAGGGCAAATTCCTTAGGGGCTGTGGCATTTGACTCCAAACACAAAAGATGTTAGTCAAGCAGAGATGGATCCCAGGGAGGTGCTCAGAACAGATACCTCAAGACTTTAGGATGGTCTCTCTTGCCTGCTGTAATCACACAGCTGGGCTGTACGGTGGCTACGTGGAGAAAAAAAGACTTCCCTTTAGGAACAGGGTAGGAAAGTTAACAAAACCCCTAAATGAATCATAATGGTCAAGCAGAGTTTGGATCAACATTTCATAAGACACAGGATGACATAAAGGAAAACATTAATGTTTTTTACAAGTTTGACAAAGGTAGGTGCCTCAGTTTTAAAAGGTTCAGCTAAAGAGGCCTGAGTTTTGGGACTATCAGAAATATCCCTAACTGGGTAGCCATTAGCACAGGTCATTTTTGCCACAGTTCAGGCTGCAGAACCTTTTAGAAATTTTGTAAATCAGTGTGCTTCCCCACACATGCTCCAGGAGCTGCAGTGGTGCTGGTGCCAGCCCAGGTCAGTCTGATGTGATTTTCCATCATCCCATTGAAGCTGGGCACTGATCTGTGGATTGGACGTATGTGGAAACTGTAATCATTCAAATCCATTTCAGTCACGTGTCTCTCTTCTGAAGATTATATTAAAAAGCTGCATACCTCTTAGCTGTCTTTCATCCTGGGGAATGTTTCCTATGGAAAATCCCAGCCTGTGCCCAAGTATATGGATCTCATACTGAAACCAAAGTTGTCATCACAGAATATATTTAAGAACCTACTTCCCTTAACTCCTTAAGCTCAACAGCTGATTCATACCAGGATCTGACAACTCAATAACCAAAGTGATAGGGCAGTTTGTAGAGGACTTTCCCAGTACAAGAAAGAGGATTTGAGTAAAGAGGCTAACATCACAGAACAGGCAGAGAGCATAAACTCTTATGCTGCCCTAGTAAGAAAAAATAAAAGGGTTGGGGAAAAGGGGAGTCAAGAAGCAAGAGAAGAACACAATAGTGCAAACCCAAACAAAAACATCTCCAACAAAGCAAAACCAGGAGAAAAACGAAGGAGACTCTGAGGTCTGAGTACTAAATGAGGAAAGACTCTTCTAACAGGGAGAACTGCAAACCCCACCGTTCCCAGAGGGATGCATTACAAGGTTGCCCTTCGCTCGTTCAGCAGCCCCGTTGCTGTCCTGGATGAGAGAGGGGCTGCCCGGGGGATGCTCAGACCTGACCCCCGCCTCGGGCCGGGCTTCGAGAGGCTCCAGCAGCCAATCCCTCCCCCCCGGAGCTGCTGAACAAGGGCCCTGTGGCTGGGAGTGCCAAAGGCCGGGCACAGGGACCCGGGGAGCCGGGGAATGCCGTATCTCAGCTGCCGGCAGATGAAACAGCCCCAATCTGCAGGGACTAGAATGCCGGAGCGCCTTCTCCCCTGGAACTGGGAGCAATCACAAATGCTAATCAACACACAGACAGCAGCCCAGCATGTCACCCGTCACGTCTCCAAAGCTCCAGGAAAACCCCCCTTTCCTCTCCTTGGATCAGAGGGACAGGAAGATTCCCTCATCCCCTGCGTGCCTTTCCCTCCCCCTGTCCCTGCCTCAAACCATCCCTGCAAGAAGTTTCCCTCCCTGCTAACTTCTCCATTGTCTCAGATGCATTGTTTGCAAATGTTCCCTAAAAATGCTTTGTAAAGTGTTCTCTATTCCTGTTTCAGGTCTTTCCACATCCCTGTGTAACACCTGGACTTTATCTTGTTACCTGTCAGGTAGTGATAAACCTACTGCATGCAACTCCTGACTTACCATCTAAGATAAATACAATTTGTCTTGTAGCTGTCATTTCTTTTCAAACCCTGCCTTCTACAGCTGCATTTTTAGTGATTAAAAAATTACTTTATTTGGGCTTGAAATGTGTAACTTTTCAAGAAGTAAAAAAAAAAAAAAAAAAAAAAAAAAC
>VZRZ01003845.1:2878-76106 GCA_013398175.1 Climacteris rufus | reverse complement strand
GCTCCCAGAGCCGCTGCCGGCCCCGGCGGGATGGGCGCCCCGCAGCCCCGCAGCTTCAGCCGGCGGCCACCCGGGCCCGCGGCGCCAGCAGGGACAGCCCCGGGCAGCATCCCCGCGGCCCGGCTGGAGAGACGGGGCACTTACTTGAGAGTCCTCGCTTGTCGAGAGGGAGCTGCAAGTGACAGAAGCGGGCTTTGGCTGGGCTTGATCTGCATACAATGAAAGGAGGAAAGAATGGAGAGGGGAGAGGGAAAAGGGGAGAGGGCAGAGGGGAGGGGAGGGGAGGAGAGGAGGGCTTTCTCGCTACAGTATTTTAAGCATCTACTTCTCTCCAGGCTGCAAAACCCACCCGGCGAGCCGAAGCCTGCAGCTGTACCACACAGGGCTGTGGTGGCACCGTGCAGCGCTGCGGGGGACAGCGGGTCAGGCTGCAAACAGAGAAACTTCACTTTCTTCTCTTCTCTGCCCAGCTGCCGTTATTACCCACGGAAAGGAACCCCCTGCGCGTTACTACTCGGGAAGTGCTTAAGAGTTCTCTGTAGAGGTACTGACTGTTTGACAGCAGTTTCACATTCCCGGCGGGTAGGTGCTTGTGGATCCCAGCACACAGCGCATTTCCTGCCCGCGGTGCCCCTGGGGCTGCGGCCGTCCCCAGGCAGCTCCTGCCCCTCCGAAGGAGCGGGCTCGGGACAGCCGTGACTCATCCCGCAGCAATTCTGAAGCAGGGAGAGAACCTCTCAAGAATTTGATCCCACTGGTTTTTGTGGATATCTTCTAAGTTTTTAAATTTCTACTTTTGAAGTTTACATCTTAGACGTAATTAATCTACATGTTCCTATTGGCTGGACATTGCAAACAGGAAAAACCACCAGCGTGACTCCACGCTTCCCACCAACTCCATGGCAGGTCCCAGCCTGTGACAGACAGATCCATCTCAGTGACAGCCAGCCCAGGCCCCTCCGTGCAGGGCACTGCCACAGCTTGGATGCTTGTGTAGGGAGTTTTTATTCTAGGATTGCTCGTGGCACCTTGGCCAGAAGCATTCCCCATCACTGACCCACAGCCCTGCTCACCCTGCCTTCCCCAGCAGCAAGAGCATGAACGATTCTTTACATTTTTTCAGTGTAACAAGACAGTAGGGAAGAAGCAGCAGAACTGGCACCAGCACCTTCAGCACCAACCTCAAAATCTGTGAGCATTTAAGCATTAAAAACTGAGCACAGACAGCAGCACCTGGCACCTGAGCTGCCCTCCTGTCCCCTCTTACCCCAGTCAGGAAGGGAGGCTGGTTCATGGGCTGTCTCAACCACGCAGCTGGGAACTACAGAGCGGGGTGAAGGCTGCTCCAAACACAATGGGAATCCTCTGGGGAGGAAAAAAAAAAGTCATTTTTCCCAGGAAGTTAGAGAAAAGGCTGGAGTAATTTACCACACAGTAACATGTAATGATTTTAAGGAACACATATACTGACTAGTCAAGCCAAGAGAAAAAGCAAAGGAGCCTCATCAAAACATGATGCATAAATTATAAATTTAGAAATGCCACCTGCCTACATGATGTTTACCAGAGCTTTTCGAAAAATGCTGACACTAGGAATGGGACACTGTTCATGTAGTGGCCTCACATATGCCCTGTACAAGAGGCAGTATTTTCCCACTCCTAGTTGATACTCCATGAAATTTTATGCTGTGCAATTGTTTCTGAACTAGAGGGGCAAGTCTCAATCAGCTGCCAGGCTCTGCTGCTTCTGCTCAGTGTTGCTCCTTTCCAGAGCAGTGTTTCCTGTATTGCAGAGGCTGCCTCACTCTTTGGCCCAGATCCTCAAAGCCATCCAAGTAACTCTCTCCCACTGAAATCAATGAAAGCTGGAAATCGAAACACTTTTAAGGAGCAGGGATAGAGTTTCTAAATATTATTTTGTTCCTGCATATGTTAAACTCAAAGCTATTGCAGCAACCCCCCTTCACTGAGCTGTTAGGCTGGTTTCTTCCAACCATCCCATCCCATCCCATCCCATCCCATCCCATCCCATCCCATCCCATCCCATCCCATCCCAAAGTTTCCTGAGTCACAGATGTTGATCACCACACCTTTGAAGGACCCCA
The DNA here is from genome assembly GCA_013398175.1 of Climacteris rufus. Lineage (NCBI taxonomy): Eukaryota > Metazoa > Chordata > Aves > Passeriformes > Climacteridae > Climacteris > Climacteris rufus. The sequence goes on along the minus strand of VZRZ01003845.1, from coordinate 74,001 downwards.
GAAATGCTTCATTTGGTGTCTCTTTTCCCAGTTGTAACTCTGATTTTTGCAGCTAACCAGTTTTAAGATTATTTGATGCAGATTATGTTGATTTTCTTTTAAATCAGCGGATCATAGAAGATCCAAAGCAAATGTCCAAGAACTTTCACCTGACTGGCTGATAATGGCTCCCTGACCAGATTCTAATGTTTCTTTGGAATTACTTTGTTTCCATAAAAGCACTCTGATACCAATGATACCACTCTGATACCAGAAGCACCAAACCATTGATTCCTTCCCTCACTGGCCATTCCACTTTGGATGACATATCAGATCCCCATTGTCACCTACCAATTTTCTCCGTGCAGCTGGGAATTCTGCAGTGATTCAAGATGTTAAAAATCAGTATTAACACCTCCCAGAGCAACTGGGCCAGACCCTCTGTGACTTTTGCATGCTCATTTCTCACTTCTGCACAAGTAACTGTGTTTATAATGAGCAGCTGCTGTTTTATGTCCTATTCAGCAGCTGGATAGGATAACTTCCCTTACTATAATAAGATCTGAATAGATCTGTTGCCTTTCTTTTGAGCTAAGAAATTAACTGGTTTTCTTTTGGTTTTATGCCATTGTCCCTGTCAATCATAATTCTTGTGCATATTCCACGTGCATTGTCCTTACCTGTAGATATTTCTACTTAGGCCTCCCTTACCAGTGGCCAACAATGGCAGTAAGGAATACAATCAGCTTTTATATTTTTCCTTTCTTTTTATAATACATGCAGGGGTGGCAGCACCAGAGAGTGCAAATTCCCTTCCCTTGGTGACCCTGGAGAACAAACCAGCATTGCAATGACTGCTGTGGCCAGGCACACTTTGAGAAAGGACACTGTGAACAGATGGGCTGAAACCACCTGGAAACAAAGCAGCTTCCAGCAGCCTCCCCAGCCACGGGAAGGTACTGCCACTCGTTCAGAGCTGGCTCTGAGCTGAAGGGAGCCCATCACTGCAAGGACAGAAATTTAATTTCCTGATTTTCCCATGTAGAGCCAAGAAGGGCTTTCTCATTCCTGGAAAGCAAAGCTACAGAAGCATCCTGCTCACATCTAACTGAACAAGCCCAGCTCCTGAATTCTGGGCAGCTGAAAAGTAGTGATAAGAGTATTTGCACTGCTCAGACTTAGCAACTGAGCTCAAGTACTAAACTCTAGAAAGCCCATGCAGAACAGCCCTTGAAATGCTTCCTTCCAAAAGGTGAGAGCAAAGTAAATAAAAACCTCATGCTTGAGACCTGTGGTGAGACTCCCCCTTCTCTTTGCTGACACTGCACAAGCAACACCTTGGGCACATCAGTGCTGCCCCTGAAACACAGAACAGACTCATAACCAAGCCCAGCCTGCCACCCTGGGAAGCAGAAAATCACACCCAGGTACTGAGGCGTCCATGTGGAGGGCTGGAAAGGATCAGTTGGCCTAGGACAGAACCTGGGAGAATTAATGTTGTTTTAAATACAAAAAATTATTTGTCTTTACAAAGAAATTAATGTTTTATCAGTTTTGAGGCTCTTCTCTGTTGTGAAACTTTTCTTTCTAACCACACTGAATTACCTGATATGTGCAAAATTTAAGGGATGCACGTTTTGCAAAGGAGCACCAAACTGAGTATTGCATTAGCACGTGTTTAATGTTGTTAAACAGGACATTTAAAACAGTGTGTTCTGACTTGTGTGCAATCCCATTCTCACAAACACTGCCTGAATCTCCTCAAAAGCAATGAAAGACACCTGTGTTAGCTAAGAAAAGGGATGAGGGCACAGTTACTTGGGGTCCTTTGGAAACGTCAGCAAATCCTTCAACATTAAAGACAGACATATATCTAAAAATCTCTGTGTTTTTATATATGTAATTCTTTCACTTACATTGTTCAACACTAAATATTGATAGCATTTTTAAAATCAACATTGGGAAAAGCTAGATTTTCTGAAGAGCATCTCCTTTAACAAAATTACACAAGCAAAATTTTGCTGGAAGTGTCCATGGCTAAAATCGTAATGAAGGACACTCCCATGTCACCAAAGCCTTCACACAAACTGCTCAATTCCTGCATAGGAGGAGTTCAATTTTTACCAAAGGCTTAAGGAAAAGAAGCTGAAGTCAAGGTAAGATTTGCCCTCACAGGGAAATGCAAACCATGCCCCCAACACAGTCTGAATCCTGCCATTTGCACTTGGGTCAGGGACAAAGGGAGGATTTTCAGTAATTTCATGTCAGGAGTTGACTACTCTCCGTAAAAGGCACTGCCCAAACAGACTGAGGCTTTATTTCTCTCAATGCTATTCAGCATGACAGACTAGGAGATGGAATTCAATCTAAATTTAAGCCCTCTCTATAAACTATTAATAGAAGAAAAACTGGTAGCATGAATCATCATGTGGGAGCTGCAGAGCAACAGCTAAAATATAACTTACCTTTACACAATAAATGAACTGTTGGAGTTGCAAGGCCCAGTAGAAGTCAGCTGATTCTTCTTCACTTGAACTATTCTCATTTTATTCTGAGGAGCAATGAGAGGGCAACCCTTATTGAACTTGACAAAATACACATTGTGTATAACCCAGTTTTGTCACAACACAAATTGGAGATGGAAAGTAGCTGCTGACCCTGCTCCCCACCACTCCCTGCTAGGGAATAGCCTGTGCTGGAAATGCTGGTGCAAAATGCCCCAACTTCAGAGGTTTATAAAGTTAAGCTCTCGTTTTTGCACCCCATTCCAACGCCAGCTGCACCTCTGGCCAAGAGGAAACCAGCACCAAACCTTCCCTTGAGGTTTCCCCTGGGCTGAGGTGAAAGTCCAGCTGCATTCATTTGTTAGAGCATCCATTTCAGGGGAAGGTTTGTGCAGCTCCTGAACTGCAAAGCTGACAGTGCAAAGCTGGGATTTTCCAGAGGCAGCCCTGGCTGTGCCCAGCCCTGGCTGTGCCCCCGTGCACCCCACGGACTCCACGTGTGGCCCCACAGAGACACAGCCTGAACTCAACACAGTGGCATTTCGGTGCTCTGGGGGATATTTATTTTTGAAAAATATGGTATTGTCAACAGCTCAGTGAAGTTGTCTCCAGACTGTTATGTCTCCTTCTCAAGTTTCTTTCATTTTTAAGAGCTTAACTTTTAGGCTTCTGGCACGAGGAAAGAGCCTAAAATGGTTTAAGAAAAGGACATAAACAAGGGAGTGAGCTATGCACAGCACTGGAGAGAAGCACAAATATTGCTCCATGCTATAGGATCCATGCAAACATCAAGGAGCAAAAATACTGTGATAAGACACTAATGTGTCCAACCCTACTTTCATAACGAGCTTAAGAAGGTTCTAAAGAACTGAAAATCCTGAAGGACTAAGACCATTTGAAAAAACCTGACATCATTATTTTTCCAATAGGGCATTTCAAATACAGGAATTCAGTTCTACAAACAGGGTTAAACTGTGGTAATACAGAGGGCAATAGCAGACAAAGACAATAAAACCCTTAATTTGGATTGGAATTGATGGCATCAGTCCCTCATCTACTTCTTTAAAAATTCATAGACAATTTTTTTTCCTAAACAAAGACTTGCATGGCATGGAAGAAGCTTCAAATCAACTCTTCTAATGGAAATGAAGCTAATAAAAATATTTAATTAGACATAAATGCTCTTCTAATCTTGAGCTGCCAGGAAGAGAAACCCTAATGAGCCAACTTCTCCATTCAAGGTGCTGGAGCTTCCTCAATGCCATCACAACTTTCTGAGCAAGCTCGAAGAATTCACTCACCCTTTAGTACTGAGGATGAAAAAAAACAAACCAGTTTGAGATATGAGAAATGCTGGGCCCAAGGAAAGATAGTGCTGAACAAACACCACAGACAAAGCCTTAAGTGAGGGAGCTGAGAGAGGGTGAACAATGTGAGGGCACAGAATTCAGCTCCTTTTTTGTTTGGTTCTTTTCTAAGTCCTACCAGTAGCTGCTGGCTGTTAATAACTTCCCAGTTAATAAGTGAACTTAAGAAAGGAGTTAACTTTTAATGATAAGCTAGTGTCTCTGCTTTAAAATAATTTTGTGTGGTAAGAACACACACCTTCATGAGCCCCTCTGGTCTGTAGAACTACACACAGCAACATACATGATACAAGCCACATCTCTTCTGTTGTTCAAAGCAGTTGTGAAACCCTTCATGATAATTTTAGCAGGAAATTCTGTCTTGCTAACCTAGTTCCTCCACAGAATTTAACACAGAACCACCATGACTCCAATATTAGCTTTTTGTGATTTAATCCAATGGAATATCATATTGCTGTTGCTTCTGAGGTTTTCATTTTAGTATTCCATATAGCTGCATCTTTTCATTACAGCAAGACCTGCAAATTTAATGAACCAATTTTATTATATTCAACTTAGACACATTTATGGAAGTAGTTTCACATTTTTAACAAAATTCTCTAGCGACAGCTTGGAAGGCAATCCATGAAAAACACTTTGGTGAAGGAATATGATTTCAGTGGATATGGGAAAGAAAAGTTGCAGCTCTACAGATATTGTGCAAACAGAGCAGTTTTAGCATCCCTCAGGCCTGGCCCATGTCCTGCCCTCCAAGTGCCATTGCAGGAGGACAAGTTCCTTCCATAGAACTGCCATGCACTTGCTACAGAAAAGAAAAAAATCTTATTTTCTGACTATGTATGAGTATGAATCTACCACACTACACTTCTGAAACATTTATTTGCAAAATAAGGATGAAAACTGAAGATCCAACCTTAAAAACAGGATATAAATCCATTCTGAGAACTAAAGAGTTTCCTTGAACCAGGCATGTTCCTAAACCACAGCACTTCCAGCACCACCAGACACAGCAGGAGGGACTGCTGGGAGCTGTCAGGGAGAGTATTTCAGCTCCAGAAAGGAAAAAAAAAAGATTTTCTTGCAGAATAACATTACTGAGACAAAGACTTTTCTGGATTGCTGAACAACCAGGAAACACCATACAAAATCTAAAAAAAAAAAAAAAAAAAAAAAAAAAAAAAAAAAAGTAGAATTAAAATACCTACACTAGCCAGTGCATTTCAGAATAATATTTACAATAATTAGAAGCTCAGTTCGAACCTCTGGATCCAATTTATTCCTGAGCAGGTGAAATTAAACTTCCAAGCCAGCATCTGAAAACAGTTACCATCCAGGATGACTGAGGCCAAACCTGATTTAAGATGTTCTAATCTTTATTTTCACCTGGAAATTTTATTTTTAGGCATCTGCTTTAAATAGTCTGAACTGTCCTAGAGATTAAGTCCCCAGTCTCTCTCCAGTCCAGCTCCTTTAGAGACAGAGAGGCACTGAGCACACAGTTGCCTTACTTGGGTTGGGTTAAGTAACATTTAAGTAATTCTAATCCTGCAGTGTAGCACAGGAGTTGCCTAAACTGAACATATTCTCTGCAATTTCCTTCTCTAGGACAATACAGGCTAAGCAGATGCCTTAAACATGCCCCTCTTATCTGGGGTATTCATTGTCTTATCACTTCAAACCCTCTGGGGGTAGATACTGCAAAGTCTGCTGGTATCCCAAGGGAGATAGGGCTTCCAGAGAAATCCTGAGGTTATGTGCACACAACCCTTTGCACACACTGCTCATCCACAGCGGATGAACCTCCACAACTGCTTCCTGCAACACTCCTGAAAAAACACAGAGCCAGAAATAGCACTAAAACAGTCCCTTTTGTAGTGGCTTCACTCAAGAAAACATCAACACACGTTCTTCTATTTGCAACCTTTATTTCATGAATAATTAAGAAGAAAACATGGCAACATTGGCAAATTGAAGGCATACATACTAAATACTCATACAGAATACATTATGGAGAAAGTAAATGCCCAGATCTTTAGTGGTCCTTGCAAACTGAAAGCATATTGGGTCCTCCAAAAGGTTTAGCTTAATAAAGGCTTGCTGACTTTTTAAGTTCCAATGTTTAACAACTTGTGCCTTTCAAACCAGAAACAGGGTGAAATACAATTGGAACATTGATCCAAATTTTCCTCAAACCTGTATTTCTCAGCTCTAACCAGAAGCCAACAAAATGTTTTCTCCTCCTTACCACTTAAATATATACACTAATACACCAGCCTAAGTATTCAAGACACAAGCACTTCTTGAAACACGTTCATTTTATTCAGAACCTGCAGGAGTACATATCTGTACACACACATGTGTATATGTACATCTATACATCTATGCAAAGCCTCTCTCTATGTAAGATGTGTGTAAACTATTCCAAAGGGTTCTGGAAAAAAAGCAAAGTACTTGTTGTCTAGAAGAAGAATTACTAAACCCATACACAGACTGACACACAACAGTTGTGTTTCAAGGAAGAGTAAAACCAATACAAATCAGAAAAGCTGGATGGATGAGAAGAGCTTTTAGAATCGCTGTTTTTTACATAATCTTTAAAGGCCATGGAAAGTGAGCTTTAAATTAGCTATTTAGGAGATATTATTACTGGCTGCAGTGTCATCTCAAACAAGGTTAGTCCTTATCCAATAGAGTGCTGTGAAGTCAGACTGATACATCAATAAAATTCTGTTCTTTCACAAAGTCCAAAATGCATCACACTGTTGTGTCAGTTCTGCCTCACAGCTGACTGAAGGACCCTCGGCCGAGAGGGGGAGGGTACCAATTAATGCCCTTCTGGTTTTGATCTGGAGAGCTGTCCAATATCAAATGGAATCACTGATTTATTTCAGATACACTGAACAGCTCTTGATCATTACTGACCTAAAGACAACTTACAGTCTGGAGGCAAACTAGTCTATGCCTTGTTTAGTAGTGTTATACTTTCTTCCCATTAGATAATACACACAGAAAAAAAAATTCTGTTCAAAAAAACCCTTCAGATACGTATAAAAGTGCTACTTAAAGACAGAAAAATTAACCTTACAATACACATAAAACCAAAAGCTTCTATCAAACTGAAATGTTGTAAGTGACAAGGATTAATTACTTGGGTATGTTACATGTATTTGTGCCCTCTTAATGAACTAATTCCCAAGTAACCATCCTAACTGAACATATGCAAGAATTGGAAACCATTAAAAGCCTCCAGAGAAATTTCAACAATGCAAAAAAAACCAAAACAAAACAACAAAAAAAGAAGGGCCCCTTTCTTCCCATTTGTTGGAAGAGTTCAGAATTAAAAATGGACTATTCCATTATAGCAAGTGCAGCCTACAGTCAGAACAGGACATGAACTGTTCATGAACTGTGGAACCAGCACTGCCAGCGGCTCCTCTGCAGCAGGAAACGTCCACCGGGCTCCCTCACTACCACACAAATACACCAGTTACATGCAATTAAAATAATCCATATATCACTAGGGTGAGAACACACAGAATACATTGCTGTGCTGGGGCAGAGCAGGTTTTAAGCCTTGACTTCCCCAAGCAACTTCCTCATATTCTAGAGCTATGCAAAATACAAAAGCCTTAGAAAAGTGCAACAAAACTAGCTTTATGACATTTTTCTTTCCATTTCCATAAATACAATCTCATAAAAATATTATTAAACAGAAGCATACTTCCCAGTGGAGAACTAACAGGCCACATTTCAGCTGTCAGTAAATGATTTTGCCTAAACTGAAAACCCCTGAAAATAGGGGATTAAAATGAAACCAGCTTCATTGCATCAGGCTGCTGTGATATTCTGCCAAAAGTTTACCCTACTGCTCTGCATCCCCAAGTCTGGCTGGAACTGATGGGAACTTTATGTGCAACTCTGAGGCAGACAGTGGCCTATGGGTAAGGAATATTCCAAGTAAAAGATAATGTCAGTTGGAAGGGAGTCATCTGCTATTCATAGGTTTTACTAAAGTTTCAGTGTGAGGAAATAATTCTAATATCATAGAATGAATTAACTCAAGATTAGGGCAGTGGATTTGTCAAACTGAGTTCAAGGGTGTTTCATCCAAACAACTGACAAGTGTAGCAAAAATGTAAGGAAAAAAAGACACTTGTATCAATTAACAGAAATCAGAACTGTACAAACCTCAGCTGTTTAAGTTATTTAGCATTAAGTATCAAAAGCACACTTGCTACATAGTCCAGATGTTTAACATCTCGGATTTGATAATTATAGAGTGTGCTACAACACTGATTCTGAAATCAGGGAATACAACAGAAGAAACTGAGATGCAGGAAGGACACAGCAAGCCACACAGTAATTTAAAACCCATCCAGCCACTCTCCTGTCAAAGCAGAAACACTATTAAAGATACCTTTCTAAATAGGGACAATTAAATGTATTAATTAAATGTATTAAGAGATGTTTTGCCAATCAACACACACTAACTTGGGAAAGCACAATGGCATCTCCAGCACTCAGGCATGACAGACACTTTAATAGCACTTCTCACCAAATAATTTGTCAAACTGGTTAATATCACTGAGCTAGCTGAAAGAAAGGAATACACTAATGGTAGCTCAAAGAAAGGAACTGCAGGAATAGAGCTTGGCAGAACATAAAAATAAAAGAGAAATAAATATTTACCAAGGCAAGGGAAGGACCACAAACAAACAATGCAGTTAACTCAGTCCATACATGAGCATGACTATTCTAAGGTCCTCTTCCTAGACCACCTCAGCATAACTCACAATAGGCAAAAAAAATAGCATAAAGGTGTACAACTGGATTCCTTCCCAGAAAAATGTTGCCCCTTAATAACTCCTGCTCGTGGCTGTGTTAGTTGCAAGAGGTAAAGAAGAAGTAAAGTCACACAGGAGTCACAGGAACAGTTGAAAGGTGTAACTTCAGCCCATGCATCACCTCAGGCAGCCCAGGCACTTTGGAAGGTGCTGTCACACACCACCTGAACGCCAGGCAGGGTTCCCAAACCAGGCGCAGGCACAACACCCACAAGTTCTCCACATCTCCAACTTCCCAAAGAATCTTGGTTAAAAACTAGGTTGGAATAAAAATTGTGCCCTGGGCCAAATCTGTACAGAAATAGAACTGAGTGAAAGTAAGTTTTTGGTCATGCAAAAGAATCCAAATATCTGAAGTGGAACTGAAAAAATAGCTAAGAACTTAACACTGAGATCAGTAACAGAGATGAGACTGCCCTGTCACAGCTACACAAGGCAGATCCTCAGCAGGGTAACCCACTGTACTGCACCCTTACAGAAAAGGTCCCAGATATTTATCCTCATGCATGTAAAACCAGAATATGACTGCTGCCAGGGACATTCATATGAGTTTACACCAATAAATTAAAGCAGAGTTCATTTAGCTCTGGCAACTTAAGGGCCTTTTAAGACATGAGGACAGACTTTACATAAACATACAAAGAGTGGAAATATTTTATAAAATTGGAGACAAAAAAATTATCAGAAACATTACATGTAACTTGAAGAATATATTTTATGCAAAAGAGACAAAAAATCTACCTTTAAATCAGAATGTATCATAAGTATATACTATATTCTGGGTAACCTATCCACAAACACAAATTTAAAAGGGAAAATTTCACTCCATTTTTCAGAGGCATGGGAATAAGAGGTCTTTTGTGAGATACACTGGAGATACTAAATTAGTATTTCTATTTAAATAGCCAAATCCAACCAGATTAAAGTACACCAATAGAAAACCAAATGAAGTGTAACACCTATGGAAAAGTTTCCATACACAGAATCCAGAGGATGACACAGCTGTACCTGCAGCAGGATGTCCAACAGCTCCATTTTGTTGCCCACCCCAGCCCTGCAGCTGGCCATGAGTAACCCTGATATTCTACAGCACAGGGGTTTGCAAGGCACATAGTAAAATATCAATGGATGACAACACATGTTCAGTACATTCAGAAATAGCTTCTGGGTTAAAAGGAAAGTAAATCAGGATAAACTTGCACTTCATATGAACAAAAAACCAGGCTGTTTCAGGATTAATTATGAACAGGAACCAAACACAACAGTATCTTCCACATCCAGAAGGGCTACAGCTATTTTTCCTCTTGAACAACTGAATGTGGTTTGAACCTTCAGAAAAACCATGTTGTAGAGTGCAGCAGGGCATTGTTTGCTTTAGATCCTCCATTGCTTCATTCCTTCCACTGGGCAGCTGTGCAGCACCTCGTGTGTAAAGGCTCAGATACATCAGCACACAAAAAACTCTTCATGCAGCCCAGTGTTCTGGGCTGAATTCACAGAGGTTTATCAGACACCAAGAAGAAGTTTACAGAGCTCTGAAGTTCAAACAAGATCATTTTTCTAGTTACTGCTAGCTTTTCTCTCTTCCTTTCTGAAGACCAGCAGCTCATGTTTTTAACTGAAATTATCTGGCAAACATGGTTTCTCCTTTGACAAATGGTTACATTATTTGTGTTACTGCAGTTAAGGACTCATACAACATTTCAGGTAAACGAAAGTGACCATTGGACAGAAAAAGAAAAATCAGCTCAAGGCTCAAATTACCTCATCAAAACAGGTCATGAGTGAATTTAGACCAAGAAATGGTATTCTTTTCATTAGAAAAATATTTTTTTAAATCTAAGGCAAGGAATAAGACAATCATAGATAAGGATATCTGTTCAGAGGATAAGCAGAAGGGCTTTTTAAATACTAATTGGCAAAATCTGGAATTTAGTAGTAGGAGATGCAATGCAAGACAGCAGTAATGTGTATTTCCAATAAGACTACTCTTATGGAAACTTAAGAAATGAAGTAAAAAAATTTTTTTGAAGAAATATACAGGAGAGGAAAATGTATTTCAGACTTTTATTAAAATCTGTTAATGAAGATTTTTCACTTGAAACCTCTCTTGCAACAATTGTCTTTAGATTATGTTGGCTCTTCAAATGGACCAATGAATAATCTGAGGGTATCTACTTCTACTTCTAAAGAGCTGTAAGAATGTTTGAGACACTGCTGCTCTGAAAACTTCTCCAAAGGCCCTTAGCATGGGTTAAGCAGTTATTTTGCCAAGTTCCATAATTCTCACAGGCACATATCAGTGTGTGTATTCTTATAAAATGCTAGAGACATGCTGAGTTATTACTCTTCACGTGGGCTATGTTCTTCAGATGATGGGGGTTTGGATTTGGCAATACTTTTGAGTTAAATCTGTGCTTTTATACCATGAAGAAGTTTCACAGATGCCAAGCACAGTTGCATTCACTGGGTTAACATCTATGACATTCAAACTGTCCTTAACAGTCGTAAGAGCACCATAGGAACAGATTTAATTTCTTTACAACAGGGTTACTGAGCTGAAAGAGCCTGTGCTTATAAATAGCAGCTGTTACAGAACTCACTGCTCGAGTTGGCTTCTGCTTAATATTAATGAGATGTTCAGTGGCTGAACTGCTGATAAGTGTTCAGAAAAGCAAGAGGCAGGAGCAATGACAGAGTGAAGCCTCCCCTCGATTTGACAAACAAGATTACAACAAACAGCTTATGACAAATGGAGCTATGGAATCGTTGGGAGCCATTAACATTCCACACCAGGCCCTGAAGTGCCAGGACGTATCAACTCAATGATCGCTAAGGCACTTGAACTCTTGTGCCCAAGAGCTGCTAAATGAATTCAGGTACATTTTAGCAAAAAAAAGAAGTTGAGCAGACTAAAAGTTTCTCAATTCCTTCCTTGTGACAGTGAGTCATTTCCACGCAATATCTGAGACTACTGGGTGTACACACATTACATCAGTTCCTCCATAGTCCTTCCCAGAGAACATCTCACCTTCTGTCACTCAGATGAGGATGTGCAAGACCAATGAAAAACACACAGAAAACATGGCAAAGCTGGATTTGGAGACAAACTACTTCATTATTACACCTCATTGAAAATCTCTTCTCTGCAGAGGAAATGCTATCCCAGTTCCAAACTTCTCCCACAGATCTCCACGGCGTGTGCTCGTATTGCTGTAGAGGAAAGCCCGGGGTAGCTGAGTGTGCTGCACAGGCAAAGGGGGAAGAGAGGAAAGAACAAGCCATACAAGAGTTGATTATTGATTCACTTCTGTTACAATGGAAGCACAGGGAGTTTGCACAGATTCCTTGGAGAACAGTGTACCCTGAAAACCAGGAGCTGCATGTGCTAGTCTTTGCAATCCATAAGATAAAGATGAAAGCCACATCACTGTGACAGAGGTAGGCTTATAATGAAGCTTTAGAATGAAGACTTCTTCTGTGCCAGATTTTTCGAGGTATCAAGAGCACTTTTCCCCTCAATTTGTCGTTATGGAATAAAAGCTTGTTTTCCTAGAATATTGTGCACATTTTAAAGGATGAAAAATAGCTGCATAGGCAGTGAAGAAGTTATCATTAAGAACTCTACTGTATTGGGCTGCCATATGCTGTGGGTAGAATATTCAGAGTCTGGTATCAGGATGCTACAGAAAGTTCAGTAATATGATGCCATGTTATCCTTTTCCTTCTCAAAGCTTTATCTACATTCAGTCTCCTATATGCTAGAGGAAGCATTCATCTCACTCTCCCAGGAAAGAAAGTTTCAGGAAGTCTGACTAGAAAGGCAGCACATAAATAGTCCAGGCTCTTTAGGCTACATAAGTAATCTGAATAGCTTAATAACTTGGGTTATTCCAAGCACTGTGGCAACAAGTTCTTGCTTTTAAAGAGTTGTTTCCAGGCTTAGTAGCTGAAGCAATCTGAGGCAATCCAGGATAGTGTCACTGAAGTTTGAGGGGACTCAAATGTTGCCAGTTTTCAGTGAAATGGGGATTAGCATTTCCGTAAGATTTCCATCTGGTAGCTCATGTTGGTTGTATCCCATGGATCTGTTGAATGATCAGGGTTCAGGTTTCAAAGTATTTGTAAATTGCTGTAACATACAGCATGACATTCTGCCAGTCTGGACGCTCAGTTCGCACCATTTCATTGATGTCCTGTCACAGAAAACAGAGTGGTCAGAAGCAGGAATGATAACCCAGACAGCAATGTGGCAGTGCTTTCACACATTCCTGGGAATGGCAAATCTCTCAGGTTTCCACAATTTAAAGCATTGATGAAGAAAGCTCTGTTTTCTCCCTGTATCTTAGTATTACTTACAAAATGTAATTAATAGCATATCTCTAGATAGTTATTTTGTTGACTTAAGATCGAAATGTCTGATGCTGTGCATGCTCAAGCTGTCCCCCACTGAGCCCAGCTGGTATAATAGTCAGACTTTAGTGTTCACATAGCCCTGCACCAGCCTTGCAAATCAACACAACCTACCCAGGAACTGTGAGCCACTGCATCAAGGCCCAGATATTAATTAAAGTTCAAGACTCCCATCAGGTTAAGCATCAATAAATAATTGAATCCCATCTACTCTCTTCAGCAATGTACAAAGCAAACCAGAGTGATGTAGTTTCCAGTCATTTTTGTTTACTGTAAGGCTCTATTTGTAAGCTTTGGGTGCAAGAATCTCCAGAACTCAAAAAAGAGAAAATTGTGGGTCTTTTAGCTGAACACCTTCTTCAGAGAATGAATAACTTTTACTTGCATTCCACTCCCATTTACATCCAGGAGTTTTCACAGCATTCCTCACCCTCTACTCATGTAATATGGATGAGAAAAAAATCCACATACACATCACACACACTCGGTATGTAAATAGGTATTAACTTCTTAAGATGGATACAATTTGCACTTAGAAGATTTAATTCCATTCAATTTGCCTGTTTAGAGTATCTGCAATTAAGTACATCACAAAAAGGAAGGACAGACAGTAATCATTTTGACTAAAGCTGAATTATGCAAGAATTACTGCAGTTATTTTCCATTCTTACATCAGCACTTGCTAAGAAACTTCCACATTTCACATCAGTGCCAAAGTCAGAGTAGGAGAGCACAAGAGTTGCACTGCCATTGTCAGCAAACACAATGCTGGGGGCTAAAAGCACTGATAAGGATCAAGGAAAGTGTTATTTTTAAAATGGTCTGACTCTGTTGTATTATTAGTTGCTAACTATGGCAGCTTTGTTAGAATTTAGGTTGTAAAAGTATCACTTCAGTAGCATTTCTGGTAGTGGCAATTTCAGTGCAGTTTTTGTGATCATTCACAAGGGTTTGGGATACTCCCAATTCCACACCTTCAGAAATATTCCTTCTCTAGTAAATACTATACTACTGAAAATTAAGTATTTTACTCTAAAATTTGGGTAAGACATCTTATTATAAACAATCACTGAAAGTAAATCTTACAACTGTTTGCAATGATGATAAAAGTTTAAACCTAGAAGGCAAATCTCGACTCTCTCACTACACTGAGCAAAGGAACAAATTACATTGCTTGATGTGTAGCTCCAGAGTTCCAGAAATAATTTAAAAGTAGATCAGAGACAGGACAGATTTAATGAATTCTTGAAAATTGTATCCCATATCTGTTTCTCAAATTATTCTCAAATAAATCCGTTGCCTTTATCAGTATTTCTTTTGATACTGAGATATGAGTGCTGGTGAACCTTCCTTTTAGAGCTTAACAAGTCTGTATTTCAGTCATTGTTTAGTGCAATAACCTCTAGCTGAGCTCATCTGCTGCTGTTTTTAAGTACAAACATCCAAATCTTTCAAAAGTATAAAATAGAATAATTTTCATTTGTAAAAATGGGTCATATTTCATTCAAAATGCATTTAAATCTTACCAGAGTAGATTTGATGCCAACACTTTCAGCTGCCTGAAAAGCCAAAGTGAAATTTCTTCTCTGCATGAGATATAAAAACAGGTTAGAAAAGAAGGAAATATTATTTCAAACACAAAATGGTGTTAAGAATGCCACTACTGTTGCTTCAAATGGAGTCTATAATTTGACTGTAGTAATTTAAAAAGAGGCAAAGGAATGAACTTGTCTTATTATCCACAAATTTATGAAAAAATTTTATTAATCCCTTATTCAGAAGATAATGCTGAATATCAGTCAGTGAAGAACAACTGAGTTACAAAACACTAAACAGATTATTTATTTTTTAAAAAGCATAAATAAAAAAATCTCTTCATGTGTTAATGAAATAATCTGATATTTTTAGGATGTGTGATCATTAATTGCACATGTCAGGCTAATACACCAGTAGGTAGGAACTGTAGCAGACCAAATTCACAGAGAAGACTCTGCAGTCTTGACATCTTCTAGTTTAGCTTTGTTTGATTTCCATCACTTAAAAAAAAAGTATCACAGCCACTTATCAGCATGAGAAAGCAGGAAACAACATCCCTGTGATATTCAAAGAGATGAACAAAACACAACAAGATACAAACATGGTGGATTTAAAAATCTAGAAGCTGAAACACTCCCTGCTTCCAAAACACAAAAAGAAAACACTTCCCAACAGTTCAGGTTAAATAAAATTTCTCAAACTTAAATTTATGAATTTATGTTTTTGGTTTTTTTTTGTTTATCTGTTTCAAAGTTCCACCAAACTCAATGATTTCATAATATAAAAAGGTTTTAGGAATAGCAGCAACATAGTTTGAAGTGTTTCAATTTGGAAATCCTAGTAACACTGGGTTTTCTAAAACTCAAATTAATTCCTTCTTCTTTTAACTCCTATTAATTAAAGTCTTGTGTTCCTGGGAATGGGATTTTGAATGTCTTACCTTGTCCTGGCTGTTCAGTTCTTGATAGGGAATGTGGGCTGGGAGGTAAGTGTGGAGAACTGCACAGAAAGCCAGGCCATCATTCCAGCTGCTGCTGAAGTTTGTGATGTCAATATTCTTGAAGGGAAAAAAAATTAAGCAATATTAAAATCATAATCTAACAAGTATCAGATGCTACCACTCCATCAATACTTTACTACCTCTGAAGAAATTGCCAGAGAAGGTGAACAGCCCAATACCAAAGTTCTGTGTCAAGAACCTCACTACTACAGAGTGCAAAAAAAAATAAAGTAAGGAAGCCAGTTATTTTTAATTTCAGGTGATATTAAGCCCTTCCTCAAAAAAAAAAGTGCAAAAGTGTGTATCTGAGTGTGTGTTAAAAGCTGTACAATGTTGTGCTGGAGAGGGCAAGAGAATAGCCTTGGTACAAGTGTACACCCAAGGATAGAAAAGCAAACAAGTTAAATAGGTGTACCCAAATCCCTAATCAGACAATGTGCTTGTATCTCTGTTAATGTTCAATCTGCCTTTCTGCTTCTATTCCATCCATACCCAGACAAAATTTCTAAATTATGAGGACAAGTATTTTCTCTCCTAAACAAATAATTTCTCTACAGAAACTGATGTGAACAAGATCACAAATAGAAGTTAACTTTCATTTGTAAATAAAGATGTTCCAGCAGATTTAGCACTGACACTAGCAGGGAACCTTTGGGATTGAAACTGAAATTGAAAAATGCTGTCTTGCACTCTTGATCTTTTAGTTCCCATAGGAAACTCAGTGACACTGGTAAATGCATCTCCTGAGACTGTATAAATTATGGTAGAGTCAGCCCAGTCCAAAAGAGTTATGAACAAGATGCCTCAGTGACCTTTTAAATGACTGGATATTTGGCTGTTGGCAGTCAAACAACGTTCGAGAGGCTAAGTGGATAGCAGTCAGTTTAAACTTTAATTAGGAAACAACCAGCAACAACAATCTATCACATCTCTTTTATCCCTTCTTGGAGAAATAGAAATATGCTTTAATATCTAACTCACTTAACTGGGCTCAGGCAGAAGATAACCAGCTCCCTTAAGTTTAAGCATAGCAGCAACTAAAACCTCCCGTCACAGAAGTGCAGACAGACAATCACACGAGCCAGCCTTTCCCCTGGCAGCAACTTAACCACCTGTCTTGGAGAAGGCACCAAAACCTGTCCTTCCTAATGCAGAAACCCCTCCAGAACTGGTGCTGCCGTGCCAGGCAGGCTGGGAACACGGCCACTCCTACTTCTTGTCCGACCAATGCTTTGGACTTCAAATGAACAACAACCTCTTCCAAGGGAGGAAAAAAACAAAACTACAGGCAGTTTGCAGAAGAATGCGAGGGAAATCTCCGTTTCCTGCTCAGCTTTAGCACTTGTGCTGGCAGTGCCCCCGTGCAGGCCGCCCTGTGCTCTCAGTGTACGTGCTGGGGCTCACAGCGCCCGCGGCCGCTCCTGCCCGCGCGGAAACGGCGGCGCTGGAGACCCCCGGGCTGTGGGAACGGCTTCTTCACTCAGCTTCCTCCAGCCACGGGGTGGGAAAATTGAAAAGCAAAAAACAAAAAAAGACAAGAAAAAAAAAAGAAAAAACTCTCTTTTCTACTCAAGAGAGACAGGAAATTGGATTTAAATTAATGCTCGGTTACAACTTTCTCAATGTTACTTAAATTAGGGGAGCATATGCAACACACAGTATGAGGGAAAATAAAGGAAAAATGTCGAATTTTTAAAGCAAATAAATTCCTACTTGTGTCTGTTTACAGAAGTTACTTTTTGAGAAGTTCTTTCCCCTACCCTGTAACCAGCAAGGCCTTGGCTCACCTCTGTGTCAGTAAGGTGGGCAAAGGTAGGGACAGGGGCTTTTCCTTCTCACAGTCATGTGTGGCAAAATGGCTATAAAAACCAGCTGGGAATGATCATGTTTGCTTTGCTATACAGTCCACTGAGGGAGAAAAAGCTCAATCCTGGTTTTCACCTCTTGGCTAAAATGTTCTCCCTCCTTCCCTGAGATGGCCAAGTGATATGGGAAGGGGAAGAGAAAGTTCAGAACAGTTAGGTTCAGCACAGATCTGCTCAGACATTCCTGCATCGAGACAAACGATGGAAAAAAACCTCTACTAGTTAAAGCTACTGAGGAGTACTAGCAAACTTTTAAGTCTCAGTACTGAGAGAGATAGGATGTTTTTTAATAAAGTAAGGAGGAATGCTGAAGCATTGCTGTATCTGATTAACACTTTCTAACACATTAGTTTCCACTCTAGTGACTCAGTGGTGGATATAGTTTCAACAAGTACCTCTTGAACTGGTATTACTGCAGAAAATACTCTCTTTACCATAGACCACCTGTCCACTAAAGTTAGTCACCAGACACTGTACCAATAAAATGAAGTTTGATAGTACCTTGTCTCACAGAACTCACAATGCCTTTTTTTCCTCTCCCAGGTTGCTTCACCCATTTCAGAGGACACCCAGCAATATTTATTTGAAAATTAAAGAGGATGAGCCTAAACACCAGTATCCCTGAAGCACAGCTGAGATCTTGGTACTGAAAGAGGGATGGGAGGATACACAGCCTTCCAAGTGAGAACAGCAGCTCATGTTGGAAAGGAGGGAGCACAGAGAAAGGAGAGGCAAACAAAGCAATGGAGTTACAGCCAGGAGCTCAAGAGGGGGATTTGCAGCAGGAATCCATTCACCAAAATGAGACAAGAGGATGCTGCAGTGATGGGAATGAGACCATGAGAACCTACACCTGGGGCTTGACCTTGTGGATGAAGAAAGAATCTTGTGCTGAGGATTTATTAAAAAAAGGAATTGCAAGGTATGAAAACAGCCTGGATGCCCTAGAAAATAGATCTGTAGAACAAATGGGGCTGAAAAGTCTTCACATGATTTAAAGACCAGAAGTGCTCACTTCCAAAATCTAGAGACATTTTTCATAGTTCTATAAGTATATTCCCTCAGCTAAACATAGGAGCAAGAAAACCAGGATACAGTTGTGCTGAAAATCATAAGTGAAACTACAACAAGCAGAATCATCTTTCCTGAAACATTACAGTTGTATAAACTAAAAATTTCACTTTAACAATTAGTAAGGATCCACAGAATGCTGAATTTTGAATATAAACAGTAGGGGAAAAGGGCCACTTAAAGTGCATCTACAAGTTTGGTTGGTTCTCAAAAAAACCTCAAACTCAGAATTTTTCTAAATCATCTTGTAGGGTCCAGCTTTTATTATTAAGACAACAAGCAGAAAACAAGCCCATCATCCAAGAATTTTAATGTATCCAGAGAAGCTGAATTAAATACAACGGAAGGAAACAATTAAAAGGGACTGGTTTCTGTTTCCAATTGCTCTAAGCATTATGAATTATTATTACCTCTCAGACTAAAAGAAGAATAATATTGGCCAGACAGTAAAAAACAAATCTAGAAATGGGACAAATCATCATTTAAACTGAAAATTTAATTTTTCATGTAGGGCTTTGAGCACATAACTGGCACATTTAAATACAGTGAATTTTATTTTCTAAATGCTTTTAACTACTTGTGGTTTTTTTGAAAAAGCTTGGTCAGTATAATGAAATCAATCTTGCATTAAGCTCTTATTTCTCAAAGAATTGACGGTAAACAGAACATCAGCCTAAAATCTCTGACATAATTTCTTCTTTGTTACTGCTTTTATTAAGTAATTGGCTCTATTAAGAGAATTCTACTGGAATCTAATCTAGAATTATTCTTCAAGACATTTCAGACCACAAAGTATTAAAGCAACTGAGGGACATACTTTCAGATAAATTGTCAAATGAGGAATAAGCTTTTCCAGAGCTAGATGAACTAGAAGGGGATTTATCAGCTCTTGTCTATTAATGTTTAATACACAGGATGGGAGTGAAGCCACCTCTAGTATTTAGGATAGATGTTTTTTAAAAAGGCAATTTAACAAAAGTTCAGCAACAGACCATTGTCATAAAAGATCTGTGGAAGACACAGGAATAAACAACAGAGTTAAAAATTTGCAAGACCTTTCTGGAGACAGAACATATAAATATAAAGTGAGAAATAGATGGTAATAGAAAAACCTGGTACATCCACAACCAAGAAACATTTCAAGCCTGACTCAAGCCCCTATTAAACTGGAAACTGCAGAGTAGGAGCAGTCACCACAAAGTGAATATTCCCTTGTGCTCACATAGAAAAAAAGATTAAAAGCCATATTCCCCATGAAACATTCTACACTGCTTAACCAGGCTCTGTGTAACATCAGTCTAACATCTCTGCAAACCTATGACTTTTCTAGAATTCACCATTTAAAAGTGGTTTTAACCAGTGTACTGTTCATTTTAAAATTGTCTCCCATTGCTTTTTGCAGCAATTCTAAATTAGCAGGGGGTCTTCTGTAGTCAGCAAATATTTTTTTAAAAAAGCAAGAACCAGATATTAACTACTATAGCCCAGTTATTCCTTACCTTTTTTATCCCCTCAGAAAACTTCCACAGCTAAAAAACCCTACAAACATAAAAAAAGCCAACTACAGAAAACGTGGTTTTAAACTTGTAGTTACAAAGCAAGAAGAGTTATTTTAATCACCTCATCAATGTCTTCAATGTGCCTGAACTATGGACAGAGAACTGAAGGAGAGGAGCATCCTGCACAGAGGCTGTTTCTCCATGCCTTGTTCTGCTCAAGGAGGAGAGATTCCCATATCCTAACTTGCTTTGGCTCTCAAAAGAGTCAGGACATGAAGAAAATACAAACACATGTCTGTGTCTCTGTTGTATTAGTTAATTAAATGAGTGGGTTGAGAAAGCAAAACCATTAATATGATTCTATGCTATAATACATTAAAGCCTTAAAACAAGATTTGAAGTTTAAGTGTACAGAGCTTGGCAGGCTTCTTCCCATGGCAGAAAATTACCAGTAAAATGTTTTTAAAAGCTTTTAAAGATACATACACACATAAAAGCAAAGTGTATCCATTTTAAAAGATTATAAAGGTAAACTACAAAATAACTGCTATCCATGCTCTATTGAATCAGGATTCACTGTCTCTCAAATCATGGAACAAAGCTGTGGCTATCTACTTCTGGCAGTAGGTAAGAATATAAAAGTATTTTTGGAAAAGACTTAGGAGCAGATCCAACTACTGCCTCTTCAATCCCAGCTTCTAGAAAAGCAGTAAATGGCAAATATAGACCATCAAAACCCTTAAACATTGACTGTTAATGTTTCTTTCCATACCAAACACGTTATTTTTCAGTTTTGGGCACATAGAAGAACCATAAAAGAAGCAGTCATTCTCACAAAATCCAGTAATAGCTTCAGACATTAATGTCTGGAACACTTAGAGGTACAGACAGCTTCATAATTTATTCTAAATTTTGTCATAATTAAGTCTAACAAGTTGACATTTCTCTTGTATCAGAATCCAATCCAAACACAAAAAGGAAGCATGTCCTTCCTTAACTCAACAATTTTTGGCTAAAGTATCAGCTTAAACCAAGGAGAGAAGTGTTTTGGCATCCTGACTACTTTGATGAATCAACCAGACAGCACAGAATGCACACCCTGGAGTCAGTATTTGGACACAGGCTTACATAAGCACAGTTGTGTCCTTCTCTTGTGTTTTTAAAATCAATATAATAAATAAATAAATAAAAATCAATATAATACTTTGAGCAGAGTATGACCAAGCTTGATGTTGATAAGAACAGGTTTTAAAAAAAGCAATCTGAACCATCTTTTACTTCCAGTTTTGTTATTCTATACTTATTGCTCAAGCCCAAATGAAAGCATTGCTTGATTTGAAGGTGCATTGAGCATAGTATTAAATTTTTTGTAACACATGTAGCTTTGATCTGTACAGGAGGTACAAATTAGGTGGTCTTTCCAGCAGAAAGCAGCACTGCATGAAATAGAGGACAGGTACTACAAGGCTACAAGTGTATCTGTACTTAGGAAGTGTGGAAAGCTTAAAGAAAGTTTTAAAAAAAAAATCAGTCTATTCTTGCTGCTATCTTGTGACACTTGCTTTTTTGGTGTCAGACTTCTGGAAGTGAATTATCTCTCAGAATGCTGACAAAAATGGAAAATAAATTGAAATACTGCTGGAGATAAGAATGGGTAAGGATGTGTGTATCCTGTTTATTGGTCCTCTTTTAACATGAAACATGCATGCTCACATCCTTTTTGGGACTTTTATTAGCTGTGCACTCAAAATGAAAGTAGCTGTGTTCCAGCCAGGGTAAATGCTCCCTAACAGCTGGATGGGATTACTTTATGCTTTGAAGATATCTGGAATTTATGACAGTTTTATGACACTGCACATATTTTAGAGGAGCTGGGAGGATTCTCCTCTCTGAAAAATGCAGCACTTGGCCCTGTAGTCTGAAGCAGTGTCAGATCCTGAGCAAAGCTAACACACAGTGAAATTTCAAGTATTTTGTGCCTGTTCATGTGAAAACTAAAGGTGATTTGCTCCTCCTTTATGTGAATGCTTATCTTAAGAGAGCAGCTCTCCCCTTTCATGCCTTAGAGATCTGTTCAGCCTGGAATATAATGCAGCTCAATGAGAGCAACAGCATCGAGCCTGAACAGGGGGGAGTTAATGCAGAACCCGCCTCTGTGAGCTCTGCACAGCACCATTCCCCACACATAAGCTCCAAGGAGAAATTCTGCTTGCAAACAACATTCAGACAGCATATTAAAAGCTACAATATAGTAAGAGATGAAGTTATACAGGTTTTTACATCAGTAACAATTTCTCTCATTTTCATTGGCTGTATCAACCTAATGTTTTTATTGAGGTGATCGTGAAAAAACATTTGGAACACAGTTAAGTATTAACAACTACATTTAAAGGCCACTACTCATTCATTCCCTTCCAAATTTGCTTGAATAAATCAAGAAAAGTATATAACAAAGTAATTTAAAAGTTTTTTTAAACAGGGTTTATTCCATTATAATGGACTGAAATTAAGAGCATCCACACACTATCACATTTGAATTATTTAGCATTCACAGAATTTCAAGCTTCTAAAGCAGAAATAAGTACTTAAGACTTTTAATCAAAAGCCTGAAAGTAATTTCCTAGAAGGGATAGGAGAGCAGGAGTTATTTTTCTTCCATTTCCCTTGAGCAGACAAAAACCATAGCAGTGGTACCAGACAGTTCTGTATTCTCCACAAGTGTCTTGTGAATAAAGAAAACCTCCTTTCTTTGAAACAGGGCAGACTTTGGTGTGGTTTTTTGGTTTTTTTCTTCTTTAGTATTTTCAACACATGGAATAAGAAGCAGCTCAAGAACACAGCTGGTCTTTGAAGACAAAAACTTTCAATCCTACCCTGCTGTTATTAATAAGGATAAATCAACTCCACCATACCTGGTGTTTAATTGACTGAGCCACTGACACCTCACCTATAGCTCTGTACACCTTCAACAAAATTTTAGAAATTAAGATTGGTATCTGGCTACTTGTGTGACTACTATTTATTAGTGCATGTATAAACCATAAATCAGCTATTTTCTACTATCCAGTGCAAAACAGAATCCCAGGGATGAAAGACAAAACAATGCCAAACGTGGCTGTTAGAAATGGAGCTTTAACTCAATGTGCATGGTTCCATCTTCCCTGTGAAACACCAACAGCTGAAATCATCTTACATGCATTTATGCATAAAAACCTACAGCTGAGAGACATCATCTCCAGGTGAGAGGGAGAAAACAAGGCCAAGTGAGTATTGTTGGCAATGGATGAAGAAGAAAACACATCTTTCTATGCTGGCAAAGACATACTTGTCTTACAGGGCTGAGTTTTACTTAAATATTTAGTAGCTTAATATGAATAGGGCAAAATTAACAAAATAATTATTCTGAAACAAAAAGCTCCTAATACTTCCTTTTCTTTTCCTTGTTTCCAAAGGATGGTGAAACTCTTCCAGGTAATTTTACAACTTGTTACAGACTCAATTTGCAAGTATCTTTCCTTTAGCCTGCCATATTTACAGCTAACATTGGCTAAACTGGTAACTGGATAGAAATTGGTGACTTGATAGAAAGTGCTGCTATTCTTAAGAGGAAAAGGCTGGGATATTTAGGACTCCTGTTCTGTAAAGCTCCTGCAGCAGCTCAGAGACAGAGAAGGGCTGGGCAGCCAGCTTGTACCTGCAGCTCAGAAAAGCATGTGCTGGCTCTCACCCAGGTGCTAAACAAAACAAAAATAACAGTGGTACAGAAGAAAAGTAGAAGTTCTAATAGATAGGAAATTCTGGGGATAAAAGGGAACTGTGGCAGTGTGAGACACCAGGAAGAGCTGGATTTAAGAGGGCATCCTGTCCATATTTGGCTGACAGGGAAGGAAGAAGAGCTGAGTACCTTAAGCAGGACTGAATGAGGAAGGGAGATGTTCATTACTCTGATGCTTGTTTACTGTTTGTCAGTTTTGAATTCACATAGTTTTAAAATAAAATTTAAATTAAGCAAAGATTCACTGAAAATAAAGAAAGAAAAAGATCCTTATCTGGTCTTGATAACATTGAGATGCCAGAAAGCTGGATAAGCATTGTTCACAATGCACACAGTGCTGGGTATGTTTAAAACATTACACCACCACCACCACGGTGTTCAACCAGAATTAAATTTCAGGGGATGCTGAAAATAATCAAATTCTGTACAACAAAGAAATGAAAAATGAGTGTGGCTAAAGCAAAAGACATTCTTCTCCAAGAACTAACTTAATATAACCTCCTGATAGTATCTTACAGTTTCAATGAAGGCATTGCAATGGCTCTGCAGATGCTCTGTGCTCTCAGTACCATAATGCAGGTTTTGAAACAAATACACAAAGTCTTGAAACCCATCCCTCTACCAGTATTTATAAAGCTTGAGGAATTATAAGCAGCAATCTGTAGAACCAGAAGAATATTCTTGCATGTGCACACAATTATGGAAGAAAAAGTTTGGAATAATTTCTATCACTTTTCCTAACCAGATTAACAAAGCTGTCAAATTCATCTTTCATTTCAAGACAATATGGGAAAATATTTTTGCACTTACTTAGAGAATTTATAAAGAAATATAACATCCTGCCTTTTTTAAAACGTGGGGAAGGAGAAAGGCTCCTTCCACAAAGCTGCTTATCCTGAGCAATAGCAGAGTTTAGTACCAGACGTGCCACAGGAAGAGGGGGAGGGCTTATATCCCAGCCTGTCCATTGTGCTGCAGGGCTTTTCCTATGGATGGGCCACCATCCTGTTATGCAGCTCTGCACTTCCTCCTGCATTGTGAGGCTCAAGCCATGGAAAGAGTAAAGTTCTTCAACTCAGGATTGTGTTGGGAACTCCAAACACTTTCAATACAAGTTAACCAAACAAATACATCATGGTCAGACTATTAACATCCTGGTTTAGTTTGCTGAAGCCACTATTCTTTTGAAAAAATAATGTAATCAGGAGAACTCTGGACAGTTATCTTCTTAGCTCTTTTGGCTTCCGATAACAGTTGGACCAAGTGGGGGAAAAAAAAAGTCTGCAACCATAGTGGAAAGCCAAGTTCAAACTGCAAGACAATGCCACCTTCACAAAACAAACTGTCCCTAAATAGAGGCTAAATGGGAGTGCATTCAAAGATCTAAAAAAAACCCCTATGCTAATTACCTATCAAAAAAACTCCTCTGAAATCTGAGAAATGGTACTCTAGCTGCAGTTGGGAAACATTAATTTAAACCTTAAGCTGATAAAGTTTAAGCTACAGTTTCAAAAGTGCAACCTGTGAAAGGCTGGTTTCAAGTGCCTCAATGGCAGGGCAGCTGCCCCCTCAAGCAAAAGCTGGTGCTGTGTGGAGCAAAGTGACAGGAGCTGTTGGTGTTGGGGCAGGACTGGCAGCACCCGTTCCAAGGGGAGAGTACAGGACATGCCAGGGCCACTCAGTCTATGCAGTCAGGTGTGGAGCAGCCTGGGCTGTGCCATGGGCAGGCTCCACTGCCTGGCAGCTCCAGTGAGCCAGCTCTGCACCCACCTGATAGCCCTCTGTTTTCTTCTGGCACCACTTCAGCAAGGCGTTTCTCTTGGATCCTCCGTATTCTCTCGCTAGGGCAGACAAGGGATCTTTCCTCTCTTCCCTAGGAGCAAGGCAGAAGAGCTTATAATGCAACACAAATATGTATTTATAATGGTTTAAATAGAAGGACAAATTATTGTCTCATTGAAAATAGCAGGATACAGCATTATTGACTGAAAAACAATGAACAGAAATACCTGCAAAAGACTTGAGAGTTTTGTTTGGACTAATTCTTTCATTAGCAAATAATTTAAGGTTTTTTTACTAGGTCTTTCCACCTCAATGATATTTCTCTCTGAGAGTTCGAAAAATTAAACTCACAACATTGTAAGTTCCAGCCTGAACCATTAAGGGAACTCAAGTGACTTTATTTTGTATTTAGAAAGAGAATAAACTGATGCTATCTCTTTTGCATCTCATGGCTGATTACAAATGTCACCTTCAAACAACAAGTTTGCATAGGAGCAGCACGGCGTTATTAACAGAACATTTGCCTGAGACCTGGAGTTCTCAAAAAAGAAGGGGGAGATCTATGTAGGCTGATCTGCCATTTGATGTATTAGCACAACAAAAGCAGTCAATTAATTTCAATTCCAGTTTGTCAAGCTATCTTAAGTAATTTCTTCTTTAAGAAAAGATTGGGAAAGAAAAGATCAACCTAACTAAGTTGGCCATTTTTTCATGAGTCTTACATTACAAGCAGCTCTTTACCAGTCTTCAGAAATTAACTCTTAGATTAAAAAGATATATATTATAGAGATTAATACTTCAGCGGCCCAGTTGCACGATTCAGTATTTCTATGGATATAATGAACAGTATTTGGCGACAAGAGCAGATACTACACCATTATGGAGCTTAGTTACTGCACATGAAGTGTGTCAGTAGTTGTTCTTATTTTTAATAATTTCCATTTGGAAAATTAGAATAAGACAGATATCAGTGTACCCAGACTGCAAAGACTTTCTCATCTGCCATTTTTAAAGAGTTCTAAGCAGATGTAAGCAAGATTTTTACAACATTCACAGAGATGACACCCTAAGTTACTTTGTCTGAATACTTCCAAAAAGACAGAGATTATATACGTTCACTCTCAAATCTTCCACTCTTTGTTCTTTACAGTCCATCTGGTGACTGGAAAGAGGGATGGAATGTGGAAATACATAATATCATCAGTGGATTCTCTGCTGCAGATTTACAGGTAGCAATTCTCCAGGTCCTGCTAAGGGAAAAGAAAGCATCCAGGGAATGTGGATTTCTTCCTGCACGTGTGCTACAAACAGAACACCAGAGACTGTTCCTTGCATCAGCATCTGTTGCTCAATGCATAAAAGAGAATATGTTCCAATAGACAAGGAAATGTTTTAAGGCACTAATTTTAAGTACATGTATTGCAATTTGCTTGGCCACTCGTCACCAACATATGGGGGGCAAGATCTCAAAGTTACTTAGAAAGAAGTAACAGTTGAAATATCCATGAAAACATATGCACAGCAGAACAGTAAGCACAAACCAGGAACTGCTATCTTTGATGCTGAGCCTTCAAACCTAACTGCTCAGTTTGATTTAACATGACAAGGAAGTCACTAATTGGGTATTTTAAATACAAAATAAATTATCAGAATAGGTCACTGTACCTGAACTTCATAGGCACCACACAGCCAGAATGATGCTTCAAGAAGTTCTGTACTTCACTTCTCAAATCAGTACAAATATCAACAGCTTACACTGGTGTATTTTTTCCTTTGGTGATTGAAACAAGTAACAATGGGATTGCATATTCAATCTATAATGAGGGTTATGCAACACTATGAGAACTTAAGGACAGAGATCTGGGGCAACGTAAGAACTCAAATAAAAAGCTCCCTCTCTCTTTATGCTAAACATACTGTTTAGCCATGAGGGAGCTGTACAGCCTGTTCTCAAATTCCAGCAAGAGCACATGGTTTATATCAGGTTCTCACAGTTATGAAAACAGTGCTGAAGAAAATAAATTAGTGTTAAGTTGTACAGAGACAATGAGAAATGGTTTGACATACAAATCTTACATGTTCACATATTAGGTCAACTGCATTCCAAATCAAAGAACTAACCAAGTTTCACCTAGAACAGGGAACAGTAAACTTCCAGTATTTGTTTTAGTGAACTACAGCAATAACTGTTTATTTTACAACAACTTTCAGAAACAGGTAGGGGAAAATAGAAACATGATCACGTAAGAAACTGAACTCCAGCAGTGACACTGTGAGGGTGGTTCCAAAGGCCACACTCAGCACCACAGCCCCATTGCTGCACAGTCCATTAAGTGCTCCATTTCGTAGTACTGAGCTTTGCAGGCAATGGCTGGGCAGCACAGTAATGATTTCATAATTATAACTGTACAATTTCACCCTGAAATGCCAGGCTATCTGCTATAATCTGCAGGCAGGCACCAATACAGCTCTACATGTTACCAGTTCAAAGTTCATCCACAGGTGTTTTAGTATTTTTAAAAATTTATTTCTGGATGTACTCAGTTTAAATTTAGGTGCTAACACACACAACTTTAATTGCTGCTAGTAAAGTACCCACAATTAAACTCAGTTTAATTTCTGCACAGTGAAAGGAGGGCAGCACTGAGGTCTCAGGTGCTTTCAGGGAAATCGCTTTAAAGAGCACCCACAGCTGGAAATAACCTCGGAATTTTATACTTATTGCAAGTGTCTCTGAACATTAAGGGTTTAATATTTCTGCTGTACAAAAGCTTTGTCAAGAAGCTCTGTGAGAAATGGTCTTGACAAAGTTATTTAACCTTTGTCTGCCAGTTTCCCAATCTATAAAGCAGAGCTGAGGACATACTTCACTTGGATAACAGGAGGATTAAATACTTTGAAGTCCTCTGACTGATAACACAACAGATATGAAAAGTTTTAAATTTACCACAGACTTATCTTTTTGTCTTACTAATCAAAGGAGGCTGTCTGGCTATTTGTTGCTCAGACTTGCACTGCAATTCTATCTGTGGGACAAAGAAACCAGGCCCCTTCACTCACAGCTATTTAGAAGACTTGCCAGTGTCTGCAATCAAGACCTAGGCATGCTGCTTTTTGTCTTCAGCTGGGATTACTGAAGTTGAGGTTTATCATGGTCTCCCTAGGTCCAAGCCACTGCATGAACTGCTCCACATGCTGTAAGATCACTTCCTGAATTTGGCTTCATGGTATTTTGAACTGGTATTATTATTTAATGACACGATGTAGTTTGGTTTTTTACCATTAAGGGAAGTTTTGGTATTAACTCATCAGCTTTAAAAAGCCTAACTTTTTAAACAAATACTGAGCTGCAGAAAAATCTTTCTGAAGCACTTGCAGATTTCTGAAGATCTGTGTGAGTCTGCAGTCTCAGCACCAGTATTACATACTAGCTGTGTGCAGAGAGACAGCTATGGAATCAACCCAAATAAAGGATTTTTACCTTATTCGACTTCTGGTTGTAGGGGTGACTGATGCTGTGGGGGAAGATGAGAGGGAGAGCTGTGGTGAGGTGGTGCCCATTGCCATGAGAGATGCTGGAGATGCTCCGTCAGGGGCACTGATGTCCCGCTTGATTTCTTCACTGCTTCTTCGAGACACTAAGGGGGGAATTGCCCACACATTTATCATCTGCAAACATAAAAACTTTCAAACTTGCTCGCAGACAAGCATTAGTTCAGCAACCAAGCCTAGAAACCTATATCCAGTACTAGGTTTCAACACTCTTCTTGATACTTTCCATTTTGGAAATATGAAGGATTTAGACAGCATTAGCAATATTTGTGATCAAGCCTGTATTTTGTAACAAAGAAAATTTGATGAATGTATCTTAATGGAATATCACTATTTCCATTTGAAGCATTTAATGAATGAGAAGCAATTTTAACATCAAAGCATTTCTTTTTCTCTAGTCCATGTAGTTACATTGCGAAGCTTCAAGTAGTTAAGGAAAAACAAAACAAAACCAGTTTAGAGATGACAGCTGTTTCATTTCCATTTAATTTTAAAGATGAATTGGCATATATGTGATGCTCTGGACATTAATTAAATAGCATCAACAAGTATATCAAATGCTGACCTGAGACCAGTCAGCTGCATTCCACAGAGCTTGCTTCATTTTATCAAAGGAAATGATTTTTCTTTCAAATGAAAGCACAAGCATTGTACTCTGTAAAAGCAAATTTGGAATTGTTAAATGTTCTCTCCATGGCAGCGTTTCCAGTTAAAAGCATGAGGCTTGCCTTTATACCTAAGTAGTCACCGCTGTTTATGTTTGTGCAAATCAAAGATACAATTCTCCACATAAATCGGAGAATTATTTTCTAACAACCTGGGAGCAAGTACATTAATTTACAAATACCAGACAACAGAAGTTTGGGGGTTTAGGACAAATAAAAACTATCTAAAACACATCGTCTTGTAACCATTCACTCAGATATAGGTAGTCTTTAAAAAAATATTTCTCTCAAATTAATTCTACCTAGTTTATACAAAGTATCATTTTCACAGTATCACACTATTTGTGCTAGAACTCATAAAGATTTGGTTTTAGAAGCCCCTGCTGATACTGAGCTATCAGTATATACAGTTTGATAGCACTCTTCCCAAACTTGTATTTAGCAAGTCTATTTTTTTTAAATCCAAAATTAACATCAAATGTGCAGCAACCACAATCAGCAATACTGAAGAATATTTGTGGGTTATGCCAGTCAAAAAAGCAGACCTGTAAGTACATGGTTGAAAGGAGAGTTCCTAATTTCACAGGGGGTATTACCTGAAATAGATTTGGCACTTTCCATAGCAGGTACTCGTGGCAGAGAGGCCGGCCGGCTGGTGGAGGATGTTCTCAGTAAATGTTCTGGACAAAGACACAGAAGGGAGATCATCATCATTACTGAGGCTTCCAGGCAAATGTCAACCATTTAGGTCTGTCATGAATATTGCCCACCAGTGCCCGAGTCTGGCTGGTTCACTGAGAGCAATTCATTTCATCTGTAAGACAGAGAAGGCCTAAAACTGCTCATTACCAGTGAAGTGTGCTATGAATACAGCATGGCCACCTTCATCCTTCTTCCCCAAGGCCTCCTGCTAATCCACTTGCCCTGGTCATAAAAATGACCTGTTCAACCAAAAGGCTGAGAAAGGAACCCCCATTCAGCACATGGCTGGAAATACTCATTATGCCATTCACAATGTGCATTGGTAAAGCAGATTGCTTTGTCCCTCAGATTATTTATTTTCTCCCCCTCTGGTTTGCTGGATTGGCATTTTGGGGGGGGGGGGGGTGTTTTAGCTTTTTGGTTTTGGGGTTTTTTTTTAATTTTATTATTAAATAAAACCACACATTTTTTCTTTTCCTCCTCCACGCAGTGGAGTTTACAAGGTGCCTTTACATATTGTATTGAGAGATTAGTTCTGCCTACTGCCAGTGAGTAGAAAAAACTACAACAAAATTAATTTTCTGTAGCAACAAATCAAAACTATTTCTATTATGAAATATTCAAGTAAAAACTGCAAACAAAAGGTTTACATACTCCTACGTAGAAACACTTAGAAGACAGTAATTTGAATATAAAACCCCATAGAAACAAGGATTA
This sequence comes from Climacteris rufus, assembly GCA_013398175.1. Classification (NCBI taxonomy): domain Eukaryota; kingdom Metazoa; phylum Chordata; class Aves; order Passeriformes; family Climacteridae; genus Climacteris; species Climacteris rufus. The sequence goes on along the minus strand of VZRZ01003845.1, from coordinate 42,730 downwards.
AGAAAAGTGAAACCCCATTTATTACTTGAAAATGTGAAGTAAGAAACAGGCATTGCTACAGAGATACATTAAAAATACATCTCTATGGCTGTAAACAGGAATTCTGTCTGGCACCCTCACTACTGGAACACAATCCTGGCTCCTGCATTCACTGACTCTAAGGAAAACACAAAAGCCATGTAAAACATACCACTCATTTTGTGTTTAAGCTTATGTCTACCCATGAACTCTGTAACAATTAAAGAATCCTGAATTATCTTCTTGGAAAGGCATTTCAATATTCCTAAAAATATCAAAGTTTCTAAAATTAAAACTGCAGCTGCATTGTACAAATAGCCTCAATATGGATTCAACAAAAGCAAGAAGGAAATCTGGCACATACAGACTATTATGAAGTGCTACAGAAAAAAAAAAAAAACAAAAAACCCAGCCTTTTAGAAAACATCAGACCTCAGGAATACCAAATTGAGAGGAAATATTCAGCCTGGAGTCATATGGGGATTATCTTGAGAAACATCTACACACAAAAAGCCCCTAAAGCAGGCATAAATCAGAGAGCTACACCCAACACATGATAGCCATTCATTCTCACAGGAAGAGCACATTGTGAACAGTGTTTTGAGAGACAAAACAAAGTTCACAGAACAGGGAAATATTGGGAAATAGATAAATCAACACTCGATTCCATTCAATTTTTCATCTGGCTCCTGAAGATTCAATACTTAATAAGTTTATTTTATTATTCACATGCAATGCAGTGCCAACCATAATCATTGTTTCATTTGGGGGGTGAAAAAATCTGCAACCACACAATAAATAATGTCACCCCAGAGATGGGTATTTTTAATGTCTGGGACAGCTGCAATGTCCCTGAAATTATCTTATCTTGATTTTACAAGTGATCTTAGTTAATGCACACTCTAAAAATTGTCAGAATAATGCCAAGTTATCAGCAATTGTGGTTCTGTTGAAAACTCAAAAAAGCATCTTTTTGTTACACAACTAGATGTGATGAAACACAAGTAAAAAGAACTTAAACACAAGATATTCTATCAGTCTATGAAGACATTTTGATAATAAAAAGTATGTAACACGATAATGCTTTGGATATTAAATGATTTTTTTGAAGTGTTAATAGCAATGCTAAAAACAAAGTTTAAATGAAAGTTTAAATCAGTACCTTGAACAGGAATTTCTGCATAGCTTGGTCTTTTGTCTGTCAGTGTAGCAAGGGGTTTTGAAGCTGAGATGGGCCCACTTATAGAATGCCTCTGCAATGGAAAAAGACTTGTGTCAAACATAACTGGAAGGTAAAAAACAGATGTGGAATTGCAGAATCAGTTTTAGGAACTCAGACATGACATTATTACCTATTTAAAAGAACCTTTGAAAATGTTTACTTCTTTACTTTAGAAACCTTCACTTTTGCCAATCTGACTGTATGCACACACACTATGCCTAGATATTGTAACATTTACTTCTTTAAATTGAAACCTGTTCCTCAGACCAATGTTATAAATTAAGGTTGTGAATTCTCTTGCAGCTTTTGTATTAATTTTCACCTTCATTTATATTTTGTTCGAACAAACCTGTCCTGGTTAAACTTGATGTGTTTATTTAAACTAATACAACCCCCTACATACAGCCAAGGTTTCAGTGCTTGATTTGTGTGATTAACATAAGCCTTGAAAGTTCTGTGCCTCTTCCTGGAACGTTGGGATAATGGTATATTGGGTACAGTGACACAAAGTACTCTTTGCTAAGAAAAACACTACTGAAAAAAATGGGGTTTATTCAGAATGTCAAGAGCTTTTGTTTCCACCTATTTAACTGAGATGCTCTGAGAACAACTGGAGAGAGATATTTTGTTAATTATTTGTCAAATATGTAATAAAACACAAATATATGTATTTTTTTCTTCTCAGGTCACTTTAATTTTTGTTATCCTCTAAATAGCTATGAATTCAGTATTTTGTTTTCAAGTTTTATGCAAAATATTTACCAATATATGGCCTCTAGCACCTGAAAGTGCAAGGACATGATCACAGCTCTATTGAGACTTGCACACACAATTCAGTAAGCACTGAATAGGACTAAAATAAGCATTTCAGTCTTACACAAGTGAACTATAGAAAGCAATAATTACCTTTATAGTTACTGAAACTCAGATTCAGCTGCTGAAGACTCATGGAAGATCGCCCACAATTATTTTAAATTAATCATTTCAAAGAGCCTATTGCCAATTATAGTTCATTCCTTATTCACCCTGTCCTTTCTATGAGATTCCAATATTGAATCATAACCAGTCCACTAATGTGTTTATCCTGAAAACTCTTTCAGGTCTCCATCTGGCCCAAGGTTAGATGAGAAAGTTAAATGAGTCTTGTCTTTATAAAATACCAAAGGTCAGATGTTTCTCATGCCAAATTATGTAGGCAAGACAGACAAATCCAAAACTGTGCATAAAACAAGTCAACAGTATATACTTTGCAGCATCCCATGGCACAGGCAGGATTATAGGGTTACTTATTCATCATTTAGAGTCAAACTAGTTATGTTTTTGTGCTAGGAATCAGGTGGAGAAAACAACTGCCAATGTACAGCATGAAGTGTTTCATCATCTCATATATTGAATGTCCTGCACCTTCACTGCAAAGCTGATACCTTTAAATGTGCAGGTGAAAGTGATTGTGAGTCATGCACAGAAATGCCCACAACAGCTTCCCTGAAGAGCTGGTATTTCACACTTACATTGCCTTTAAAGTTCATATCACCTACTCAAAAAAACCCCAAACAGTTCTTAAGTAACGGGCAATGAGTGTACCAAAGTGAACCATTTTGCATCTCCCCATCCCAGGAAACAGGCAAAATGGATAACGGGGTTAAAAGAAAAATATTCATTTCGGTGAGCTTTGGGACTGTCACTACAAGGGCAAGGGAGGCCAGGGCTTCAGCCAGGAAACACAGGTATGTGCAGAGCTGGATAACCCTGTACCTTTATCACCCTCTCAGCTTCCAGATATCACCTAAAAACAAACACCCTTTGGGATATTGTCAGAAAGTGGCTGTATTACTCAACTGATAACTTGCTGCATATTGGTCTTGTCTCTTTGCAATAAAGCAAAGTGTTTGTCTTTTTGCTCCTGCTGACACAGCAAACAGGGCTCCCTTGCACTGTTGTTAGTTCCTTATTACACATCTTGCAGCTACCAGAAGTGACACAGTGATAACACACTGCAAACTAGAGCAAAGTGAACCAACTGATGTTTCTCTAGTTCCACCTGCTACCATCTATGCATTAGTAGCAGTACACAGGTCTCTTGGAGATGGTTTAAATTTGAAACAGAACTATGGCAGGATGAACTAATCCCTTCAGCTCCAAATACTTGGCTCCTGACTCTTCATCCTTGTATCTGTTGTCATCTGTGGAAGGACACATGACCTTAAACCACTGTCCAGGTACCTATTCCTGATCACTTTGCACTTCAGTATGGCCTTCATGCCAGTGAAACCACACATGGCAATTGCAAAACAAACACAGTTTTTCACATATTGGGTAGTTAAGACATGGAATTTTGATACTAAATTGCTTGGAGCCTGGAAGTTTATATGCCACATTCAGTGGTGACCTGTAAATCTGAAACCACATCTGCTTCAGAGAGTCCTCCAGCTACAAAACAGAAAAAGAAAGCACCCAGGGAAAGCAGCAGATGTATTCCCTTGTCCTTATATTCCTCCCTAAACATCTGCTTTGGTCACTCCCAGTGACATACCAGACTAGCTAAGCTTTGGGCTAACCCAGAGGGGTTGTTTTCACATTCTGAAGAGCATTCTCTTCATACCTCTCTTCCTAAATTGTTCTGCAGTACTGCTAAGAGCCATAGCAAAACATAGCTATGTTCCATTGCAGGCTTGGACCTGAAGCCAGAAAGGGTTTTGTTTGTTTGTTTTCAGTTGCAAAATATATCCAGGAATCTATCTCATTATACATACACACACTGCTGTAAAGAAAAACAAATCATGCAAACAAAAACCCTTCAAGACTGAGGAAATTCATGACACAGTCCAACACAAAGTACATGGCTGATGCATCTGTACTTGGAGAATCTTTTTTACAACCAATCCATCTTATCATAGTAGCAACACTGTGCCAGTTTCTCAGTAGGTGCCCATGTATTTCCCCTGCAATAGCATTTAAAAGCAACAGAGATTAATGATAATAAACACTCATACAGAGATCAAACCTTCCACCTTTCCTCAAGATGTTAAACCATGGATGACTTCTATAAGGTGGGAGCCAATAAGTCAACTCACATAGTGATTACTGATTAAAATCTTGCTTTTCAATTGCAAGAGAGAGAAACTAAAAATGTTTCAAAAAATTGCATAGAACACAAAATGAGGCAGTAATATGAAAACAAAGAAAACCCAACCCCCCTTCTCTCTTCAGCAGAAAATATTCTTTAAATGCAATTCACATAACTGAGGTCACAAAACCCAATTGCCCTCTCAGTAATTACAAGCACTTTGAAGAAAACCACCTATCTTCAGAAAGACAATAGAAGCTGTTTTCATTTACACGCCCTCCTCTTTGTTTTTCAGGCAATGCTTCCCACTAATGAGTATCCAGCTGTTAATGACTTGGTTCTGTACCAGAAGCTGAATTCAAAATTCAAGTAATTCTGGCAGATCGAGAACATCAAACAAGAGCTGTAAACCTGAGCAGCTTTGCAGTATTCTAAGAGATTACTTTGATTCATGGTTAATTTACAGGTAAATAAAGTGAAGCAAGCCTTAGGCTTCACCAAAAAGTCTTCTGTCTGCCAAAGCTCTGGTTTAGCCCTTTAGAACATGAGATTAAGTCTGTCTCCTCCTACAAGAGCACAGAAATAAACAGAAATATAAAGACAGATCAATAGGAACAAAGCATCTGTCAGCGAACTTGTCACATTTAACTAATTTAGAAAACTGCTGTCAAGAGTGACTGAACTACAAGAAGTAGCAGAAGCTCTCCCAAAAAAGCATTTAATTCTTTCTCTTTGCTTTGAGGCTATCTATTTGTTCCATGAAATTCACTCTTAAATGAATGTAAGCTGCACTAGTCTGAGCACAGGAGAACAGTCAGTCTGTTCCAGGTATTGTTCCTTGAGGATTAAAAGCTAATATGGATATAGAGTCCTCAGTCAGGCAGAGAGAATTTATTACCAAATCATTATGTTGACCTACAGTAAAAATCAAGTTTTGGAACTTCTGGATAGCAGTATCTTGAAGGCAACAGGAGAATTACTGATATTAAAGGAGTAAAACAAATAGTACAATATTTGATTTTTCTTTATGAATCTGGTCCCGCCTGCTTTGTCCTTAAACTTGTTGTCTTCTGCCAAAATCTCACTTCACACAGCTCGTGAGGTAATAAAACCAGCAACGATCTACGAGCTGAACATCAGAGTCCTGACAAAGCCATCTCAGTGCACCCAGGTTCCTGCAGCAGCTGAGCCAAAGGACAAAGCTTCAGCAGGGACAGCACAAAACACACAGCACCATCACCCACTGGCCAAACTCTGTCAGTACAGAATGAACAAAGATCAGAAATTCACAATTATTTCAATCCTCCCTCGTCAGGTCTATATGGAAAGCCCATGAAACACGGGATGCATTTAAACTGATGATTGCTGACAGATTCTGTACAGATCTCAGTCCACTGCCAAATGGGATTACTGCTGTTTCCCTGCCAGGCACAGGGCTAAGAGCTGACAAACAGCAACTCTAAGGAATGCAGATGAAGTTTTCCTCTCATGCTTTTCAATAGCACAGGAATAGCAATGGTTGGGAATATTTAACAAGAACTTCAAAATTATGCCAGATCTTGTATTTACAATGTGATTCTCAGTAGAAGATTCTTGTTAGACTGAACAGTTGAGTAATGACTTACTTAAGGCAACATTTGATCATTATTTCCCCACCAAGTCAGCCAATATTTGTATGTTACCACCTGTAGTTTCACACAATCTTCTTTACAGAGAAGGATTAAGTGCAGTCATAAAACACCCACCTGCATAGGGGATACAGCAGCAGCCGGGGGAGTTTTCATGGGGCTTGGGCTCAGAGGAGTGCGAGGAATTGTGGCAGCAGCAGGGCTTGGAACTAGGAGAAGCATGGAAAGGAAGCCATCATGAGCATGGCACTGCTCTGCAGTGCACCAGGAGACTGTTAAAGCCAACTCTCACCTTGTACTTTACATTTCTAGTTCTACCAGATCACATCTTTCAGAATTTCAATTAGTAATTGACTGAAAAAAATCATTTGAAAGTATGCCTACACATTTACTCCTCTGCAATTACCTTCATTTTCTGTCTTTCCATCATCCAAGGTAAAAGCACAAGTTTGCTGGGGGTGGACAAGGCTAAGGTGCAGGATACTATTACCTTGGCAGATGTAAATTATGGCATTACTAGTTCTCTGATCTCTAGATAATTAAAGAGATAGCAGCAGGCTCCTGGCTCTGCCAGTAAGACAAGAAAGATAAGCTATATCACCTGCTTCTCCTTTCTAGTTTCTAATCAAAGTCCACAAGTACTAGACATGATACACCTTAAATTTTGGGATTAAACAACTAACGTGTTCAGAAATGTATGAAAACAGAAAAATTCTAAATTGGTGAATCAGTCATCTGATTATTTAACATGCTGAGGAAGAAGGCAGATACCAGCTTGAAATAAAAGATTCCAAAGAAGGGAGAGGGGTTTTATCATTTAACTAAACCAACTCTGGCAAGAAAACGCCTTTCTCCAGTAATACACTAAAAAAACCTTCTAAATTAACACTAGAAAAGTACAAAATTGTAAATAGCTATGAACAAAGAGAGCAAGTATGGAAATAGAAGCATTTACAGAATTGCCAAATAACACGAGATGGTTCTATATCCTAAACTTTCCAGCTACAGGCAATTAAAAGCAGCTCTGCTGTGCACAGAACTGTACTGTAAGTCTCTCTGGTAACTTAGTCTACTTCACACCAAGCCTTTTTACAGCAGAGATTTATGTTGACTTTATTGTACATGGAATGCAAACCCCAAAGAGCTGGAAAGGGAAATATTTTAAACCATACAAGGTCACACATACAGTTAAAGGTAAAACCCAAGCGTTTCTCATTTCAGAGTAATTACTTGGACTCCTTATTCTGCTCATCTATAGAGAAGAATAACACTTGCTCCAACAATCAGAATCATAGTAAAGCCCATTGTCTCAAGAATGAGACTCCTTTCATTTTGGAAAATATTCCCTATATCTTTTAATAGGTGATCCTAGCTGGATCCTACTTTTAACTTTCATCAGCACTCTGAGTATAAGAATATAAGTTATTAAAAGAAATAAACTCAGCTCTAGCTATTACACGGCTTTTAGAATGCTTAATTTGGTACATTAAGTTCACATTTTAATAATCAGGCTGAAATCAGCTGTGCTTCCAGCTATAATTATGTGTGTCATATGTGTTTATGTATTTCTAATATACAGGAGCATTGAATCAAAGCATCTAGCATATGAGTCACTGGCAATGCGACAGCAAAGAGAAAAATAAAGACAAGACAAAAAAAGGATGCCTGCACTTAACTGCAGTGAACAATCTGTTCTGCAATCCAGTCTGGGTTGGTTTGTTTCAGCCATCACTGACAGGTCATGACAGTACAAACCAACGTGCCTCTGAGTTAGCTAAAGCAGCCGAGGTGAGCGTGCCCAGGGCAGCCAAGGGCTGGCCCAGCTCACCTTGGGAGGCGCTGTCGAAGGACTTGATGAGCGTTTTCACGGTGGGAGTCGGCTCCGAGGAGGTGGAGGATCTGCGGCTCAGGCCCATTCCCTGCCTCAGAGCTGCCAAGTCTCTCTCCACAGCGTTCATGTAATTGTACACTCGACCACGCTCCTCTTCCTGCCTGAAATCAATGGGCAGCTCATTTAAGGTATTGAAAAAACATTTTACCGTGCAGTCTTAGACAAATCAACACAAATTTGAAGCCGAATTAAAATCTATGGTTCTAATTGTTCATTACATTAGCCTAGCTTTCTTTCCACTGTGATTTAAAAGTAGACTATCAAGCTAAATTATCACTGAAAGTTCTTACTATTTGTCAGCAACAGAACTTAACATCTGGTAAAAAAGTCTATCGAATCAATATTTGGCTTAATTCCTGGTCCTCCCTCTCACACACACATGGATGGAAAAAACTTGAGACTTAAGGATTTCACCATTTCACATGACAATAATCATCTCAGAGGGAAGACTTTTTTTCCACTTGCATAAATGGAAAACAATGCACAGGGGAGAATACATTTCAGGCATACACCTTTGGGCAGCATCAGCTTTTCCCCAAGTTTCATAGCTGGTGTTATCTCCTATCCTGTTGGATGCTGGGTAAAATGTAATGTATCCTACAAAATTTCCATTCACGTAGAAAAAAATTATTTACTATATACACATCACAAACATCATCACTGCAAGCCATAGATGTATTTGATCCCTACAGACAATGTAGTCAGGATTCAAATGGTGCTGTCCAAGATGTTCCTATTTGAGGACTTTAATAGTTCTGAAAGACATATAACTCAGTTTCTAAATAACTGGAGCATGTAATTCAAGCCACAATACATAATCATAATTTGGATTATTTTTGTTTTGATATACAAAGCATCTCTAATTATCAGTGGAAAGAAAACCCTACAAGTTATATGCAGAACTAGATGAAGGTTTCTGCCCAGGTAAAAATCCGGCTGTGTTAAACCACATTTAGTATGGTTAAACCATACCAAAATGGGTATACAACCATACAAATTTGGTATGGTTAAACCATACCAAAATGGGTATACAACCATACAAATTTGGTATGGTTAAACCATACCAAAAGCCTTGGCAGCTAATGAGAAATATTAATGATGGTAGAAAAAAAGCCAACACTGCTTGTTTTTCATACCGAGTGAAGTGAAATCATGTTTAGCTGCTAAACTGGAAAAATCCTCCACTTCAATCTGGTTTTGTAAGACCCTGGGTGGATTAAATATACAGTATAAAGAAACAAACATTGCTGCTATAAGTGTACCTATTTGGACAGCCGAAAGCAGCACAAAGCACCTTGCTGCAACATGGACCCTCACAGTGAGAGGATTTACAAACTTCTGCAGTGCAATCAGAGTTAAGAACCTGGCTTTCCAAAGCTGCACCTCCCCTTCCAAAGGGACCGCAGGTCCCCGTTGCCATCCGCGTACTTGCGCGACTTGAGCTCCTCCAGCTCCTTCGTGAGCTTCTCGTTCTTCTCCTGCGCCTCGTGCAGCCGCCGCTTCAGGTCGCCGATCTCCTCCTGCGCCTCGGACTTGATGTCGTTGGCGATGACCACGGCGGTCTGCAGGTCGGCCTGGAACTGCCGCCACTCCGCCGACTCCTCCTGCAAGCACGAATGGTGCAGGTCAGATACAAGTTATGCTGATTATTCAATGTTTCCCTATGCTGTTAAAGGAAATATTTAACAGGAATGACAAAGGCACGCGGCTGGCGTTAGGCGCAACCTGACTTACACGTTAAATTGAAGTTTTGCTGGAAATAACTAGAATTTTAAGGTCATGACTTTCTTTTCTGGAGACAAAATGTTCAAAGTGAAGGAGAAAAATACTTAATATTAAGCTTCATATTAAAATACACAGGAACGTTTTCTCCTAAGCTCAACACCACATTTTTGTGACACTAAGGATTTTTTACAATTGTTTAGTGTCTGTAGGTTAGTAAATATATTCCCATGATGCCCGTCTCTCAGAACTAATTATTGTCATGGTATTACAGCTAATCATATTATCTTTTCACAATTTCACATGCAGGTCTTACAACATTCTAAGCTTATAATTTATTGACTTTTTAGGTTTTTACCTACCCGGAGTCTCCTGTGAAGATTCTTTATCTCTCTTTCCATGTCATGCTTTTGATCCTGAAGTTTTTTAACTGTATCTGTAAAGAAAGTCAAATTCTCTGTAAGATCTTAGTCAGGGATTTATTTACTGAAAAGATCTGCAAATGCTTTTGAAGACTTACTCAGAGAATACATTTTTATAACCAAAGACATCTGAAGAAACACAGTATGAGGAGGAATAATTTGCCAGAGGCTGTTAATAGGTATGTATTTCTGTGACTGGTAAGGGAATCAGCATAAGCAAACTTAATTCTTATACAAATCCCAAATTACAATATTAAAATGACAAAGCAATAACAAAGAGCAAGTAAACAAGGTAGGTAATTTAACATGAAAGGATCCTAAAAACATGGGTGTCTGAGGGTTTTCCCTCCTCAAACATAAGCTGCAGCTACACGCAGCCTTTTGATTCCCAATTGAATTCCTGCCACAACACAGCTGCCAAAACACTCACAGCCATGCCTTCCACAGGGATAAACCTGAACTCATGTCCCCAAGAATCTGACATTCTTGTCTATCAAGCTGCTATTTGAGGTCAAAGCAAACTATATTTACAGCAAAAGGCCAAACAGTCTGTGAGCTCGTGTTATGAGGGAGATGGTCCCCTAAATCTGTCAGCAGTGACACAAAAGGGTTCACAGCCTGACCACCAGCAGCTCCTGCGTGGCGTCTGACAGACTGGCTACTGCAATTATTATTCATTTGTTGCTTTATTCAATACACAAGGACAATGTGATTGATTACTCCATTCTTAAAACTAAGCAACTAATGAAGAAAAACTGCATAAATTTCTAATTAGTGTGTCACTTCACTGATCCCTGGATTCTAGGATGTTTTATTTCTATAGCATTGCGTGACTGTAAAAACTGTAAAAATGATGCAGCAACTGACTAAATGCATTTTTTTGTTCAGGTTAATTACTCCAACACCTGCTGGAAACAAATATTTTTCCTGTGTATTAGCAGTGCTCTTTCCACAACATGACTGAAGGTGCCTAATACATTCAGGCTGTTCAAAACACAAAACCTTCCTCAACAGCCCCAAGTACAGGAACTTCTATTGTCACAGTTAATTGCTCTACAAGAATCATATAAACCTCAGTTGGCCTGAAAACACGATAACCTTTCAGACTTGGAAAAGCTGAAACACTAAAATTAGACAGATATTTCTGTATTTATCTACTCCTTGTAAGACTGCACATTTTAGCACGCACCCAACTGATCTTTGAGCTTTGAAGATAAGCCTCACAGGGTGGGCCACTCAAATCTCATGCTACCATGATACTTTAGCAAAGCCCTCCAATTTTTAGCTTGTCTCTTTATCCACAACTTGTTTGAGCTAAATTCAGAATTAAGAGGCCATCTTTAGGTCAAAGTTATAAAACTTGCTCCCCCCACGTTTTCCTTTAAATACATTTTGGAACAAATCAAGTCAATGTTCATTTTCACTTTAAAAAAAAAGTTCAAAGAAAAAATGTTTTTAAAAACAAAATTTGCTGTACTACTAAAAGCTACTAAAAATAACCACAAACCAGAAACTATAAATGCACCACAGTTAAAGCTTGTGTAGTGCCATTGTTCTGAGCTTTTGTGAGTTATGAAACGCACCATTAAATTTTAGTGTATTTATGCTTTGAAGTAAAACACAATGGTCTGAATATTCTGCAGGTACCATAAACAATACAGAGCATTTCACAGCAGTTGTTGGAAACAGTGTTCTATCCCTTCCCCCAATCAACAAAAGACATTAAAAAAAACCCCAACCAAATTGTAACTGAATCTGAAATGCAGTGAGAAATTAAGACTATTATAAGTAATTTCATTATAGCCTGGAAATTCAAGTAGGCAAAACAGCTTCCTTGTGGCATCTTTCCTTTCTGCATCCTCACAAACTCCACAATTCTTCTCTAACACACACAAGCCCTTTCCATCTCCACATGCTTGGATTTTCAGTATGGTAGGACAAGTCCTTCTACCATTATCCAGTCTCCTCCTTTTAAGGACCATAGACAACAAAGAAGACTGATATAGAAGAAAAAGTAACCACAGGTTAGGGTAACTGAAGAACAAGAGGATAGTTCTGATGAATGACTAGGATAATCAAAAATGGCAAATCAGCAAGCTGTTTGTGTTCTACTGCAGGATCCAATTATGTCTGCATTGTGCAAAGTGATATTGATTTAAACCACAGTCTGACAAGGCCCTGTGTCTAACTAAAAGGCAGAAAAATAAAATTATGGGGCATGCACACCACAAATGGTGAAGAAAACCATTACAACTAGAGCTGGAGGTGAAAGCAAGAAACTAAGATATAATCTGAATTTGTAAGGCTACCAAAGTATCATCATATTCTGTATGTTTAATTTTTACTAATTATAACTAGCAGTTAGAATTTATCACTATGGAATAAAATGAGTATCAACACAGAATTGTTCAATTTCAATATTCTCTGGTGAAAAAAATAAGGGAAAAAATACTTAAAATATTCAGACATGTGCCATAGTTTCAGAAAAAATGACATGGGAAGGGACACTAAATCAAGTAATCCTGACACAGGCAAACCCACAATGGGCACTCCCACAGGTTTTGTACTCCTTACACAGGTAGGAAAGCATTTCAATTCTTTAGCACAGCAATGGCTATCCCAGCACAATCACAAATACAGAGAGTAGTGCCAGCATTACAGTTAAACACCTACAGCTTCCTTCTGTAAGGAAGAGGCACTGGGTACAAATACCAAAGCTCAGGCAATTGGTAGACCAACCTTGCTTTTGAGCTCATCATGTCAGACAAGACATCTATACAGCAAGAAAGCTGACTTTCTAATGGTCCACCATTAACCAAAAAAAAAGGGAAAAAGTACTAACAAAAAATGAACATCCTACTGAATTTTCCAACACTATGTTAGAAAAGGCCTAAATATGGTAATTATAAACATTTCATTTCATAACTGCTGTCAAGACCCTTTTCAAATGAAATACAGCAGAATTAAAAATTAGCGCTGTCAGCTCCATAAAAGAGCTTTTCACTGAACATTATTAGATACATCAACCTTCTAGCTCACCTACCCTTGTCCTAAGAATTTTCAGACTTAAATAGCTACAGACTAGGAGAACCTACATGCACAGGCACCCTGTGCTAAGGGAACATGCAGTGATTATTTTCATGCTTCAGAAGAAACCTCTGACAAGCGGTAAGCTAACTACAAATACACATTTTCTGCACATCAGGAGACAAAGTTTTCTGGAAAAAATTTCCCATAAACTCTTATTAACTGCTTGGGAGAATAACAGGTTTCTTTTTCCCCCTTAGTTACCAAGGATGATTAATGTGACAGCTGGGCTACCTGACTGCTGAAAGTTTTTGGGAAGTGAGAAGTGAAACCCAGCGGCAACGCGCCATCTAGTGCAGTGTCTGCCTTCCCCACAGCACCACAATATTCCCAGTGGCAAGGGACCTGTCAGGATCAGAGTCCAACTGCTGGCCCTGCACAGGTCACCCCAACATCCCAGCCAGTACCTCAGAGTGTTGTCCAAACGCTCCTTGAGCTCTGGCAGGCTCGGGGCCGTCCCCACTGCCCTGGGGAACCTGTTCCAGTGCCCAGCAACTCTCTGGGGGAAGAAGCTTTTCCTGCCATCCAACCTAAGCCCCCCTGACTCAGCTACAGCCATTTCCTCCACTCCTGTTACTGCTCACAAGAGTGCAGAGATTGGAACCTGCCCCTCCACTACCCCTCGAGAGGATGAGGAGCACAAGGAGGTCTCCCCTCAGCCTCCTCCAGGCTGAACAAACCAAGTGCCCTCAGCTGCTCATGAGGCTTCCCCTCCAGGCCCTTCAGGCACTGTGCTTAAAACTCCTCATCCCCCCAGGAACTGCTGCCAGGGGCTGCAGCTCTCACCACTTCTGCTTGCATGTCAGGAACATTCTGGGTGTTTTCAATCAATTCAATTTGCATCCTACTGTACACATCAAAGAGATCCCTGTTTCTTTAGGCAGACATATTAACAGCTAAAATGTTCAAAAATCAGATGACTTTGAAAAATGTTCCATTCTAGGTTCATTGTGCCTCTTTTTGGGGTTTGAAAAACCCACAGTGAAGCATGCCCTAAGTACCAGTGCTTGGAGTGTTTGCCATTCCTACATTACTATTTGTGTCAATTAACCATTAAATTGAACACTCACCACCTCATCTATGAAGCGTCCTTCTCCTAAGTGAAAAGTCTGTCTTTTGTAAATTCTTTAAGTTATAATTTTCCATCACTTAACACTTCCCATTTATCAGTTGTCTTGCCATCACTTTCATTCACTTAGTAACTTTGCCATTAGACTCCTTAAAGAGTGGGTTATAATTCTTCATAATTTAAAGTCTAAAATAAAAGTTCACTAAAGAAAAACCTTTATGGTTGTTTTATTACACTTACTTATTCAGGCTGAAAAAACACCATTCTTCTATCTAGTGCTTTATAATACTTAAACCTACACTAAATTCTCCACCAGAAGCTTTACAAATTTGGCTGTCAAAACACCAGAACTGGCCAAAAGTCTAATCAGCCTAAAAGAACTTACTACTAACAAGACATGTTTTTCTGTCACTTTAATATAAATTATTAGAATTCTGTCTTTTAAATGTTGTAGGTACTACCTGTAAGTCCCAGATTTTCCACAATGTTCTTTGCTGTCAGTACTTAGAGGTTACCATGAAAAAACTCCTGTACGAGGCTTAACTATGAACCTGTAATGAACAGTGTTTTAAAGTTGTCAAAAAACCGACACTTTTTAAAGTTTATTAAATTCCTTGGGTGCCATCCTTTCTTCCTGCCACTAGATGCCACTCTCCTTCCTGCATATAACTAAAACACAGCTTGCTTCCCCACAGGATCACGTCAGGACATCAGCTGGTCCGGCTGAATTTTCCAAGCTATTCCAAGAGCAATAACAAAGACTGTCGCAATTTTTATTGACAATTTCTCCCCCAGCAGATGTTTCTCTGCCTGAATTTTTCCAGTTGAAATGAAATATCTGACAGCTGGTTTGTACCCCTAAAGTAGAAGCATCTAAAAATCAGAGCTGCGTTGTAATCAGGTATTGTGAGGCAGATACCTAAATATCTACTTGACTCCAGTGCTATTCTCTGTAGGAATGCATTCCAGTTAATGGACAAAACAAGTAGAAAATTGTTCAATCTTTTTGAGTCTTTGCTACAAACAGACTGGCTTTTAGCACAGAAAGGGAAAAAAGTAAATTTGCAGAATAAAAACTTAAAAGAACTTTGTAAAGAGAAGCAGTGATTGCCTTTCATGAAAAAGAAGAGATGCTTAGGGAAACAACGATCACAGCCACATATGAAGATATTGAGCTTCAGTTGAACAAAAAATCTAGCTTGCTTAAGACACTAACTTTTCTTGATAGCAGACCAATTTAAAACCCTTTCTATGAATACTCCCCTTGTTGTTAAAAGGGATAATGCTTTGGGTTTTTTGCTATCATGTTTCATCTTTGAATAACATGGAAGACTAACAGATATTTGAATTTGCTAAGTAGCATTGTGCAAATACAGCTTGCCAGGGTAGAGTTGCCCAAATTCATATTTAGATGGAGACTAATTGCAGAATTCCAGCCCGTGGCAGGAATGTCTGAGCAGGTCTTCAAGATCAGAGAGGGAACTAAGGCACAGAGAGCTAGACAGGTATACAGTAAACATGAATTTCATTATAAGCCTCAGCCATTTCTTGTACAGTAGCAAGACTCAACAGATGAAGTTTTATTCTAACTTGCTTTTAGTTTGTCACATTCATTTTTGGGGCCACAGATCAGTTTCAGGACTTGGGCAAGTACATACAGAAAGAGGTACACATCTCCAATACCTCCATATTGCTGAGCCTGACCCTTGTACCTTCCAGGGCCTCCATTCCCTCATTTCTCCACTAAAAACATCCTTCTCTAGCTGGGAGAAATCATTAATTATACACATTCTCAAGCTATGTGGTAAGTCCTAGTATTTGGGAATGTGAACGAGAAAACATTCTTAAAAAAACCAGCACCAAAATACTGAATCAATCATCCAGTCTCCAAAACACACAAGGAGCACACTATCATTAAGTCTATAATTACACGTTTTTCTACTTTGAAGAACAACTTGAAAACAGTATTAGCAGATTTCATATTGTTCTGTACTCACATGTTTTTATTCCCACACCAACTACTGACTGGGTCTGGAAAAGCAAAGCCAACTCGATTTTTTTCTTCCCCTAGTGTGGAAGGATTCTGCAAAACCCAGTCTGACTTGAATTCAGACATACAAAAGACAAGTGAAAATATTTTCAATATTACAGTGTTCTACTTGAGCTTTTCTTAAATTATCCTGTCTCTCAAGAGAAACTCATAATACTTACTCTCCAAATCAGATATGATAAGATTGTCATGAAGCTTCACAGCACGGTGCTGCTCTACTTCATCCTCCAACTCAAAGATCGTTTCTTTCATGTCACTCCTCTCAGTCTCTTTTTCATCCAGTTCTGTCCGAAGTTTTTCCAGAGTCACATTGAGATCCTCAATCTGTTTCTTGGCTTCTTCTTGGAACACTCGGTATTCATCTTCAACCTGAAGAAAAATGTACCTTAGCTGCATATTAAACACACTTTTGTAACTACCACACTTACAATGTATTTCTGCAACCAGAGAAGTATAAAAATGTAAGCCTTATCTATGTATTGTTCTAGTGCAACTATTTTCCTGAGCCAAAGTTAAACTTTTTTATTCCCACACTGGATATATGAGCACTCCCAGCTACTCTGCCAGCAGTGCCCTGGATATAAGTGAAGCAGCACCGTTGTACCAAGGCTGTGGTTTCATGAGCAGCTGATCCAATTTAACATCCAGCTGCCACAGAAAAGCTACAGGGTGGTGGGGGAGACTTTTTACCTTTTTTTTGTCTTGCCAAAAAAGAACAAGCCTGCCCTCTTGTGCAAAAAAATTAGTTCTTGCTGGACCTGTGTGATGAATGACTTCCTTAACCAAGTAGCAGGTTTCACATTTGTATGTGAGGTGTGTTAGTGAGTTGAAGCAGTTCTCAGGGGAGTCTTACAAACTATTAACAGAAATTAAAAAATCAGGGAAAGGAAGATGTAGTTGACTTTTCCCTTTCAGGAGCAGGAGAAGAGCTTTTTCATCCTGCCTCATAAAACTGTAACATAAGTAACAGGCTGGGATCAGAGGTACAGGAACATTAACCCAACAGCAAAAATAGGGTGTCAGAAAAACAAGAGAAAAAAGGTTGTGGCTTAGGGTGGGTCAATACAGGCAGGCACCAAGTTTAATAGACAAAATGCCCTGCTTTTAAATCATCTGTTTCAGTGGTTTTTATTTTAATAGCACTCTTCAACTTTAATTATTAAAATTATTGTATTATTTTTTCAACCCAAATTAAGGTTGATTCTAACAAGCTCATGATCATGACTAACATGTTGATTTGCAGCTAGCATACAGTTCACATATTAAATTAGCACAAGTTGTCTCATCAAGAAGATAGACCTTTAAATGCATATTTGAAGTTATTAAATAAATTTTGTGATTCTTGCTTTTATAGTATGGTAAATGCTTTTACTAGACATATCTGCTGCATAAATTAGATATATGAGTCAAAACAGAACTGAAAACTAATATTTTGATCCAAAACCCAGTCAGCACAAAGTCTTGCAGAAGATGTGCAATTTAAGAACTAAATGAGTACAGTATCCTAAATACTGTATAAGTTTGGCCATTGAAATAAGTTTTAGAGTTTAAGTATTTTTTAAAAGTAACACAACAGTTACCCTGTAGCTCAACATGTCCATATAGTTTTTTTAAATGCTGTCATCATTTTAATAACAAAAGTTAAGAGAAAGTAATCAGCCCTAACACCACTGCAATCCAATTAAGCTCCTAATTAATCCTTTACTTCTAAAAGGACTACAGTGGCCAGTAACAAGTCAGTGTTACACGGGAAGTGAGAATGCAGTGGTGTTTTAAGCACTACCTTAGCAATGGCATCTTGCAGCCGGTTGGCGTCATTGCGGGTGTGGGCCAGCTCTTCTTGCAGACCACTGGCCAAGGTCTCTGCTTTTTCCTTATCCAGCCTGACGCTCTCCAGCAGATCTTGTATATCTGATTTATCTCCAGAGTTGTGTATAGAGTACAACTCAGCCACTTTCTGCTTTTCATGCTCTAACTGAGCTTTCAGCCTGTTCATCTCGATCTGGTCACTGGCCACCGTGGCTTTGTACTCCTCCAAGGTGGATGCCAGAGCTGTTTTGCTCTTCTGCTCTGACTCAATAATCCGTTCCATGTGGTGATTTCGCTCTTTCAATGCCCCTATCATTTCCTGGGCCTCCTTGTTGTCTTGTTCTGCCATCTTCAAAGTGTTGCTCAAGTGCTGCTGAACACCCAGCAGCTGCTCCCGCTCGAAGCGAGCGTTCTCCGCCAGGTCCATGTAGCGCTGCTCCAACTCCATGTAGCGCCCGCTCTTCATGTCTTCATCGATCACATAGGAAATGTGGTGTTCGTCTAAAAGGGACCGGAAATACTCGATCTGACGGCTGAAGTGCTCCAACTTGTCGCTTTGCTGGCACAAAGATTCCATCAGGATTACTTTTTCCTCTCCAAGTCTTTCATTCTCGCTGTTCAGCTCTTGGGTTATTTGCTGCAAATCTGCAAGCTCTTGAAGCGTGGCTTGGAGCTCTTCAGCTGTACTGTGTTGATTCTCTTCCATCTGATGTATCCGTTCTGTCAGACAAGCTACGGACACTTCACTTGCATTGCCACTGCTTCCCTTCCTAGATCTTTCTATACTTGGTACTCCTTCAGATTCTGAAGACGATGGAGCATCTAAGGCATCATCACTTGATGTCAGTGGCTGATAAACTTCACTGCACTCACTGTCTAAATTATCCATGGAATTACTGTGTTGGTTGTCCATGAGAGTGTTTTCATCCTGACTTAACAAGTCTTCCATTGATCCGGGAGCAGAACCTTCCACTGAAGATGTCAGAGTGCCACCTCCATCGCTGTGGTTGCCAGCTGTAATCTCTGGACTCAAAGACTGATAGCCAAAGAGCTTTTCCGAGTTGTCCAGCCTTTGCTCCAAAGAAAAGCCCAACGCATTTAGTCTGTCTTTTAACATTCGATTCTCATTCTTCAGCTGGTTGAGCTCTTCTCGGATGGCAGTGTTTTGTTCCTGTAACTGGAGCAGGGTAGACTCTACGTCAGTTGGCTGATGGACGACAATGGCTTCTTTCTCTTCAGATTTTTCATCCCCTTCAAGCTGATCTTCGTTGAGTCCCAGCTGAGCACGCATGTCCCTCAGTTCATTCCTCAGGTGCAAGATTTCCACATCTTTCGTTTTCGCTAACGTCAGGAGATCGTTCACCTTCGCTTCCAGGGCGGCCTTGTCGCTGATCTGATTGTCCGACTTGGACTTGCTCATGCGGACGTCGCCCTCCGGGTTGGTGCGGCTGCGGGAGCGCTTGGCCAGCACGGCGTCGCTGGGGCCCTGCCCCGCCACAGGCAGCTTCTTGCTCTGGCTCAGACGAGAACGATCCCGCATCCTCTCTCGAGAGGAGCTGGACTCTTTATTCCCGGCTGAAGTGCTGCGCTTGGTCGTGGAACTTGTACCTGTATGTTTTTGGAAAGTTAGGAACAGGAATTTAAAACAGAGTATCTGCCATAGAACACCGTGGGCTTTGTATCAGCGACACAGGGGTTGATTTTCAGAAGCACACTGGTAAATACATTTCATAGTAAATATTTAGAGTAAACATTAACCCAACATTCAGCATGGACCAGTGCAGGTAGATTTTAACTGACACATGCTTTGCCTGTATTTTGACAGTGAGTTAGACCTTAAAGTTTAACATCTGCTTCTTTTTTTTCTGTCTTCAATAGCTTCTGATAAATTGTGCAAAAACTGCAGGAGTGCTATTCCTATAACTTCAAATTTATCTCTCTTTTCAGTAGGTCTGGGTGCAAGCTTTTAAGCCATGAATTGCATGTTAGTATTCCCCAAAACGAAGGTTAAGGTTTTCTGTATTTTCATCTCACTACATAAATATGAGGATGCATTATTACTACTTTATTTCCAGATGCTTTACAGCTTTGCGAGCATTACTGAATCCAAAACATAACAATGGAAGGCAAGACCTATTGCCATCCATATCAATAACATGTTAAATGATGTCACTTTTCTGAATAGTTCTGAAAGCTCTCCTACTTTATTTCTACAAAGCAATACAAAATGTCTAAAATGTTCACTGTAACAAGTCATCTTAGATATTTAGTGCTTGAGTCAGGGATTTTTTTAGACCGACGATTTTAGATAAATCTATTATTCTCTAAATTAATTATATTATTTTGTTTTGTATAATAGTTGCAAAGTCAGTACTGAAAAAATGAAAAGAACACTCTCCAAAAAAGCAATTACATTATTAAAAACAATAAAAAAGCACAGAAAGTGTGTGATTTGATCATGATGTTACTGGCCACTTAGTAGGCAGCCTGGATCCTCAATACATAAAATGAAAATAAAAAGCCACCCAACTGCCACCTTTTCAAATCAATATATCCATTTACCTGCAATAGTTTTGGGTTTGTTTTCCAGACTGTTCATGGCTGTCCCTGGAGCTGAAGATGCTGTTGATACACAAGTGTTCTTCTTGGCCTTGACACCATTGGTCATTGTCACGCCACCGCCACCAGCCATCCCCGCTAAGAGGTCATCGTTACTCTTAGTCTGCAAGGAAGGCAAGAAGCAGCTTTAAGACAGCTGGCCCAGAAGTCTGCATAGCCAACATTTCTTCTATTCAAGATTCTTTCAGTTTAAAAAGTACATATTTGACAAGTCATGTGTCTATGCAAGAATGTTGAAAAGTGTAACTGCACTGCACTGTGCAGAGTTGGTACATTGAAATGGAACTTTAACTCCTTACATATGACTGACCACCGAAACTCAGTCTTCTCTCTGCCAGAAAAAAATTCTTAATGCTTCAGTACCAAGGAGAAAAATGAAAATTAATTAAAGCACAGTAACACATTACAGTGTAAAACTTCTCAATTTTGACTGAAAGTTTGCTTATGCATAAAAATTAAGGCAATTCTTAGATCATTAAACTACCAAATAACAGGAAGTTAGTATAATATCCTTCAATTGAATATGATGAAAGGTTTTCTAATGGACAAGTTCACAACAAGATCAAAGAAGAACAAAAAATCAATGCAATATTAGCAAAATATTATTTCTAGCTCAAAATAAGTAAGCTGCAAAATGCTAGAAAGTAGGACAGAGGCAGGGGGAAAGCCATCCTTACCATATACCCTTCCCTTGTTTTCATGCTCTTTACTAGGAACCCTCAGACATGGGGTATTTGTTTGATGGACTTTTTGTCTAACCTCATATGATTGTTCCTGAAACTACTGTTAGCCACAAAAGCTGCCTGGAATGTGACAAGGCAGCAAGCACAGGATTCTCAACAACCAGACTCCCAAACAGAGAATACAACTTTCAGAATAAAGCAAACTCTAGAAATACTAAGCTCTTAAGCATTAATTGGCAGACTTTATACTCTTTAAAATGCAATTTTTCAAATGGTGAAACAATCAGCATATGGTCAACATTTTTCCCATTATATGGGCAAGAAAAAATAAAATAAAACAGCTGTGTTAGCAGCATTCCTTGAGGAACTGTATTACTCAGCTGGATAACACATTTGAACTCTCATCCAACATCCCAGCTAAAAGGTAGAGCTTAGGAGTTAACCAGTTGCTTTATATCATGTCTGCAAGTTTCTAACTTCTAGCTCTCACACACGTTCATGTTAAAAACTATGTGCCAGATATTACAATTCCATACATTAAGAATAAAGGTACATTTGCTTAATTAAAACAATAATTGTATGTCACTCCATCCTATACAGTCTCTTTTTGCAAGAGCCGGTTCCAGAGCAGCTAGGAACACTGATCACAACATTGTGCAAAGAGCATGATGGGATCTGGGCCGTTTATCAAGAGCAGCTGCAAAACACAAGGGAGCTAGGGAAGAGAACATATTTGCTCTGCATGCAATTGATAAAAATACAGAAAATTTACAGATAGAAACATCTATTTGTAAGGGTAAAATCCTCTAGGACAACAATGTTTTAATTGAATCATGTCAGAAATGGTATAGCCTTCTAAAAAAGGTTTATAAAAGGCTGGAAGCAAACACATTACCAGCACCTAAAGCTGCCTTTCCTGCCATGAAAACGCCACTGCTGTTTGCTGTGCAAACAAGGCTTTTCCAAGGGCTCCTTCCTCCCAGGAGTCAGAGCAGCTCCTTGATCTGCCATGTCACACAGCCCTGCAAGCAGCAGAGCAATGGAAGGGCCAAGAGGAAACAAGAGTGGCAGAAAAACCCTCTGAGCCCACCCGACTCCTGTGGGGAGCACCAACTACTGGTGTACACCAAGCCTGGTTTACCTGGGATCCAATTAGGTTTGGTATCTAATTGAAACTACTTTTGTGGGCATGGGGCTAGAGTGGGAGGGAAACAATCCTGGGATACAACCACCACCTAAACCAAGGTATTACAAAAAGGCACAGAACAGTGACTTTCTGTTTAGCTCCTGAATCTGCCCACCCATCTGCAAACGTGATAGTTCAAACAGCCTGTGAGCTGTCAGCATTTTTACCCTGTTGAAAGAGTGGGGAAATTGGATGAAGCTTTTAGGCAGCTATAGTACAAGTACATGTTATCAAGCCAAATAGGTCAAGATGTGACTCAGCTTGAAGAAAAAAAAAACGCTAAGTAAAATACACACTTTCAGACATTAGTCATCTCCAGTCCTTGCTGAACAAAGGAATTTAAGACAGCCATTCTTCTTCTGACTTACCCATAAACTATTTCTGGTCTAGGTTGGAAGGCACTGCCTCCTCTGCAGCCAATTAGTAAACAGTTTCTCAAAGCTGTAACACTATACTCTTGGCAAAGAAAACTATTTAGCAAAGCTTTGGAAAAATTACAAACCAGCAGCTCTCTTCTTAATGCTCCACAGTGGCAACCGTTCAGAAGTTTTAAAATCAAAGTATTTTTGCAGCACATCTTTTTAATTGAAGCAAAAGCAATGCTGTATGTTTATTACACAGCTTTTTCCCATTTACTGAGAACTGTGCCATCCTGCTTAGCATTAGAACTCCTACATTAGAATATGAAAAATTAGAAAATATCATAATTAGAAATGCTCATCCAGACCTATTTTGATTTTCTGTATTAAAAAACACTTTCTAATTATACAATTCATACTCTGTTTTCCCCTCACAACTTTCTTTCAGTGCAACAAAATTTGAATAATGACCTATACAATTCATTTCATCTTAGGTTTCTCAACAGGTATATCCTATTTACTGCATCTCATTCAAATCCCTTTATATATATATAATTATTTCTACCCAGGATTTTCTTTGATGGTTGCTGTTGCTGCATTTGAGTTTTTCAAACATCAAACTTCACAACAATCTGTAATTAAGTTACTGCATTTTGCAAACAGAACAGAAGCCTAGACACATGAATACTGAAAACACACACTAATTTTTAATATTCAAATATTGGTCTCCAAGTCCTGGCTTTTCAGGGACACTGGATTTTGCAATTCGTCTGAAGTACAGCTGCTCCCTAATTACAGTTGGGAGTGTTAGATGGATCACAAGCTCATTAGCTAAAGAAGTCAAGAAATAATGATTCTTAAAAGTAAGAACACATTATTTGTAGCGTATTTTTTGACAGTTTAAAAACTAGAAGTGGCTGGCAGTTAAACCCCTGCAGTAATAAGGTGTGTAGGGTGTGGGGGTGCTGAACATTTACACAAGTCCTGGGCAAAGTGGGAGACAAAAACTGCAGAGAAGGAACGGACCAAGGGCACCAGGAGCAGCCACAGAAACCAACTCTGGGACAGGCCCAGCTGCACACAAGGGTGGGACTCTCAGTCTCTTCCTGTGCTCATTGTCCACACACTTTGAAAACCCCACAGAAAAGGACAAATCCACAGAACAATGCAGCAAAAAAAGCCCACCCAAAGCTGAACAGTGGCCTATAGTTGTATCACAAAGGGGATACTATAATTACAAAATAATTTTCAATTTTGCCACATTATTAGTGGCTAAACTAAGATTATTATAGTACTGTGATTATTTCTATTCTTTAACAGTGACCTTTCACTCAATATCCAACTCAAAGTTCTTTAATGCCAACTTTTTTTTTGTCAAAGAATACTACATGTGATTCAGAACACACATCAATTCATCAGCTCTAAGAGAAGGTCCTACAACCACTATGAGCAAAACACTGTGCCAAATGCTTCATCAACAATATCAAATACAAAATTATACAAAAAAATTTTTATAAAAAAAGCAGTACTGTTTATTGATACTTCTTTCAAGCCAGTAAGTTTGTTCTGTAAGTATGGAACATTCAAAGAGGATAAGATTAATCATTATTTTTATGTCACACAGTTGGCACAACAGCACCTTAACAAGTAAAAGGCATCCAACTTTACAAGTAAGCCTGGCTCTAACATAAACCTGAGATAAGACTTAGTAATCAAGAGAAAATCTTCATTGTGCCTCAAACATATAGTTATCATGAATTCTAATCCCACACCCAAACACAGCCAGAACTGTTACTAATTTAAGTAAAATTGTGAAAGCCTAGTGGGCCAAATTCGTTCAGTGTTAGATCATCCTCCTCCTTTATCTCCCTGAGAGGTATGACATAAGAAACTTGATAAGTAAACTACAAAGGACTTCTGTTTCTTTGAGATGTTTATAGAAATATAAAGTAGTGTCAACAAGCATCAGAAGATTACTTACACTTAAGAAAACTGTAAGATACATTGGGAGACAAAAGAAAGGAGGGGCCCTGGGAGAAAACCTCACTGAAACCTGGCTTGGAAGTTCATCAGCAAAAGTATAACCATTCTTCCATAAAAGAAAAGGAAGAAGACTTTTTCTTCCATAAAAGAAAAGGAAGAAGACCTTTTGACTTCAGTAATCCTGCAGAGCTATTACAGAGACCTCAACTCTTACCACTTTTTAATTTTAGGTCTTTATTTGCCAGTTATGACCTGTGTGGCTTCCTGTGTGTCAGTGACAGGGTTCAGGTCCCAGCTGGACACTCTGCTCCTTGCTCTGTTCCTTGGCTCCAGGGCAGCAGCAGCACAGCACTGCACACTGGGCTGCAGAGATGAAAAGAGCTGAATCCAGCCATGTCTCCATGGCAGGAAAAGGAGGCAGACCAGGCAGGCTCAGATCATCCATTCAAGTCAGAGGTGGTTGCTCCCAGGCAAAAACTCCACACCAGCACACCTCAGTGTGTCTGATTGTTTGTTGGAAACCATACTCTCCTATGTCTACTGCCCTGTTTTGCTACTGTAAGAGAAAACCTCTACCTTTGAACTTGCTCTGGGAGCAAGAACCAACTTGTGAAAATTCAGCTCCAGCAGTACTTCAACACAAAGCAAAGGCCAAAACAGCCAGAGTAATTCAGCTGCACTGACCCGACAGATCACTGATACAGAAAAGTTCTCATGTTAGGTACTTCATCAGCTCTTTTCTCAGAATTAGTACATAACTCTTATCAAATCCCATTAGTCACTGACACACCATTCAAGCATAACACCACACAAATAACATTCATCAGAATGCAACTTCCCCTCTGCTCCTTTTGCAAAACAGCCAAGTTCTGCACAGCACATTGCTCTTCATCTCATCTTGCAGTATGAAAAACACGGCACGAATGACACACAAGGTCCTGTCACCCTGCCCAGTGCTGTGGAACTGCCCAGATCCCCTTCAGCTACCCATGCAACCTCTTGTCTAAGCTCCATTAAAGACATGCATTGATCTGATACTCTTTTTACAGTTTGATTGCAAAAAATATAAATAATCAGAGTGTTCTACACGGTATTACCTTCAAAAGAGATGCCGATGTCCCAGTTTTGGAGAGTTTTGTTACTGCAGACACTGAGGAGCCGTTTTCTGGTTTGGCTTTTTCAGTTGTTTGAGTTTTATTTACTCCAGGCACTTTGGGCACTGAGCCAACACTCCTGCTTGCTTTCTTCATTCTGGGCTGTCTGTTTATGATGCATTTACAAACAAATCTACAAGCAGAAAGAAAGACATTTTAAATATAAAACACAGATGAAAGGCAACGTCTTTTCTCATAATGCTCCATTTAAGACCAGAAGTCCAGAAGAGCAGCAAAGACTACAAATTAGAGCCAAACAAAACGCATGTGACTGACCAATGGTTTTTGCCTTTTTTTAAAAAGGAATTTTTGTTAAGTACTAAGCACTTCCTACAGCTCCACTCCAAATTATAATTATTTTTTTTTTAGTTCTCGTTCCACAAATGGCATTGAACCGAGGATATTTTCTAAGTGACCCGTGTTGCAGAGTTCACTCGTTAGCCAGCTAAAGAAAGGCTTATTAGGGAGCAATGCTCTTTACTTTTGACTGTGGGAAGGAAAACATTGTGGGAGTATTCAGGCAACAGCCTAACTACCAAAAACACTGGACCTGAGAAGAGATTACCACCAGCTTGGTAACTATAGTGCTGAGAGAAAAACAGCAGTCACAGAGAAAAACCTATTCTATAAAAACCTGAAGCTGAAAAATTCAGATTCCCTCAAACCACTTATTATTAAAAATGACAGTAATCAACACCTGGAATTTTGCAAAATTTAACATGAGTCATCTGATTACAAGGATTATCTCCAAGAAGAAAGCAGAAGCAGCTCACTGGGTTCCACGGCCTGCAGTGAGGACACTCCTGGAGTCTCCAACAGCAGACAGCTGCCAGTGCTGTCATTCCACCCACAAGCACAGAGAAAAGTCCAGAAAACAAAACTGACTTTATCCAAACCAGGAGCAGCCACGGCAGACACGAACACTGCAGTTATCACAACAACAGCTAATTCTGGAACACAACCTAAGAAGGAGCAGACTAACAGGAAAACAGCCATAATCTGAAGCATGGACTATGAGAAAGACAAGACACACCAGGACCGTGTCCCCTCTTGCAAGAGTGAGAGCTGGCAGCTGTTTTCTTCATTTCCCCTGAGTCAGAGGGCATAGGATGGAACATTCAGAGGCCATTTCCACTCCACTTTCAGTCTTAGACTCCAGGTGGAAGTAAGTGATCAGTTTATCTGAGCCAAATTAGATTGCAGCTGATTAGAAACATGAAACATGCCTAGTAATTTCTATCTCTTAAACATTGAAGCATTATAAAGGCACAAAAAGCAGACTGATGACTGCGTGCATGAGACGTTTGGCACAGCAACACAGTGATCAGAAGTACTAATTAATTTCAGCTAACAAATTAACACAATACCCTCACACGCAGTCCTTCCCTCCCAGCACCACCTCAGCTGCACACAAATATAGTTCAATTCTGACTTTGATAAAAGCCAGTAAACTCCAGGAGTTTTGCCTCCTCAGATCTCTAAGTACTGTGAACAAAAGCAACAGGAAGCTTCATTTTAAGACACTGACAATATTTTTTTATAGCTTCCAGATTCCCTTTAGCTCTGAAAGCTGGCATGAACAGACACACAAAACTTTGTTTGCTGTTGCAGTTTCATCATCACAATGTCAAAAATGCACCAGTCCTGCCATGCAGCTACTGGTAATCAGAACGCCTTCACAGAAGATGAAATAACCGAGAGATAATTTGAAATGAGACACTCCTAAGAAAACCAAAACCCAAACCAGAAAAGCCCCATGAAAGTAATATGTTTGCTACATACACATAATATTAAGTGGTGCAACTGCCTTCCAGATTCCAGAAGCAGATGCTAACACAGGCAGGACTACATTGCCACAATTCTATTTCTTGCCTTTTTCATGTTTATGGTTTACTGGTGCTTTTGATCTTACTCAATCGAAAACCAAAACTGAAAAGACCAAAGAGGATAGAATTGTTTAGGAAAAGTGGCATCTTTACTATTGAAAAATATTTTGATGTTCAACAGACATAAATAAATTGCCCACAGCATGCTTGAGGAATAACCAAACGAATTTTCAGTGTGCAGTCTGTACCAAAGCTGACTGCTTTTAAAAAGTTATCCCAAAGAAAAACTACACACTTGCCACAAATCCAGTCAATCAGAACCATTTCTTTTTGACAGCTCACAGAATGAGAAGGCCAGTGATCCAAGGAGGGGCAGGGGACTGGCAGTGATAGGACTGTGATACATTTGGGCAAAGCCTGACAGCCCTGCCTGGCAATGTAGATAAAGCAGTGGCTCCAGCTGGCACGGAGACACCCAGCAATGGCCACTTGAAATACACATTTATCAAGTCTGCAGAGCACATTCATCAAGTCTGCAGAGCACATTCATCAGGCCTGACACACCCTGCAGTGCCAGACACAGCACACATGAGCTTTGCATGCACAGTAAATACAGCTGGGATCTGCTTATTACAGAGAGTAAGGCACTAACATAACCCACTGGATGGATGATCCCACAGAGAAATGCAAGCTAACATCAGCTTTTACAGTACAAACCACTTGTACTCTTATCAATATATCTCAGGAGGTCATCAGTGGCAAGACTGTGTGAACTCAAATGTTTCTCATCCATAGGAAGTGTTCCTTCAAACATACCACAGTATTTGCTTCTAGGACAGCAACTGCATAGCAGAGTGATGTAAGCAAGCAAAACTCAACAATGTAAGCCAAGTATAATCCTCATGTTTCATCACAGCATGACTTTAAAATATCCATAAATTTGACACTCAAACCCACTATTTCTGATTTACTGAAACTCAAAGATAGAACAACCTTCCCAGAAATTTCACAGGTACACAGAGGACAGGAAGGGTTAGGTACCACTGTTCCCATTTTTCTTCCGGAGAAACTAAGCTCTAGCAGTTAATTTCCTGTGATTAAAGAAGTTTATGTCCTTATAGTTTAAAAACTGAGAAAAACATACAAATGGGTCACACTTAAAATAAGAACAAGACATGAATTATCATTACGGGTTCTAAAAGCAGCTGCTCACTAAGACTCCTAAAGTGAATTTATGACCTCTCTGTGCCAATTCCTCCCCTCCTGCCTTCTCCAGGAAGGAAAAAGAGGATGGGGTTTCAGCACTGAAAAGAGAAGAAATCAGTATTGCTGGACTGGAAGTAGAAAAAGCTCTACTTCATCCAGTTTCTCAAAAGGCAGGTATGGCAGATAAAGACTACCCTCGTGCTTCTGAAGGACACCACCACATTCCTTAGGAAAAACCAGTATTAGGAATCAACAATAATCTTGTCTCCTTAGGAAAAACCAGTATTAGGAATCAACAATAATCTTGTCTCTTGTCTCTGTCCAACAATAAAATTTAACAGTAAATTTTAAAATAAGAAATGAAACACTCTCTAGCCAAAGGAAGCTTTCTGTAGAGTAACATACAGCACTAACAATTCAAATGAGAACTAAAACATTATTCCACTATTGTTTTAAAAAGAAAATACTGCATATAAAACTGTAGGTTATATTTTGCCCTAGGGAGAAAGAAGGAATTACTGAAGACTTCCTTTCCCTTTATACACACTTCCTCCCCTCTCAAAAAAATAAAAAAAAAAGAAGGAAAAAAAGCCACTACTAAAGAAAATACTCATCAGCAAGCACAAGACATTACTGGAAAACATTTGATTAATGACAGCACAAACAGTATCAATTAATCAAAATGGAAAAAAGCCAAAACAATCCCAAAATATCAGATAGAAAGACTGCATTCCTAAACTAAAATGTAACTTTTGACTCTAACCTGTATCCTTTCCCAGATGTCTCTCTTTCCACAGCACACATAGTCCAGGAAACAGGAGAACGTTGCTCAGGAGTGTGCTCTCCCTGCTCTGTGGAGGCATGTGAAACCAGTCCTGCACTTTATACCAGCTGCAAATACAACTGCATAAATAATAATTTAAAACTGTTTTGCCCAATAGCATGGCTCTGCTCCTGACTGTAAACTGATATGATACATCCAGCCAGCCAGCATGCAATGCTTTCAGTGCTGCTCTTCAGAACCCTGAGCACCGAAGCAGGCCAGAGAGGCTATGATTTCTTACTGTGATTATTTTAATCTCATCCATTATTTAATATGCTTGTTTATGCTAATATTGCTGTCACAAAAGTAAGGCTCAGTTACAAGAGTACAAAAAGACAATAGAGAGTTAAGCACCAAAAATATTTTTTGCCTGTGGTTGAAATATAAGATATCAAGAGCATTAAGCAGTGTTACCTACCAAAAATTGTGAATTATTAAGAAAATTATAAATAATATTAGAATTATCTTTTAAGAGATCTAGAAAAATAGAAACAAGTGATCCTTCAAATCTGAGGATACTGAGCACTTTCAAAAAACCAAATATCCAAGTTACAGAGGAAAACAGAAATATTCACATCTAAGAGCAGTGGAGTCAGTGCACTTTCACTCTCTATTTGTGCAAATTCTTTGGTTTTGATATATTTAGGCTGACAACTTTGCCCAAATAATTAGGGAATGACGTTTTCAGGTCACTTACACAGTCCCAAAAGGCAGAAAAATGAAGAGATTATAAAATACAGCCTCTTCAACCTCCCATAAAACACAGATAGAGAATTTTCCCAAGTCTCTGCAGGCAAGACAGCACGGACACCAAAAAGATTAATATCTGGAATATGAAATAAACTATACAGAAAGAGACATAACTCTCTACATTTATAAAACTTTCAGCCTCAAGCTGCACAAGCACTCTACAACGATGCCTCTTGCTCAATAATTCCAGAAACATGATATATAAACCACTGGATTCCAGAAGCCCAGAGCAAACAGTGCATTTCTTTTATTGCTTAAGATCAAGACATCAGTTTTAGTGACTTGAAAGCTTGCTGATGCTAGGAGGTAATTTAAGATACCAAGGATAACAGGAGAGTGCATGGAATCCCAAAGACCCTTATGAGACTAACTGGACAATAATAACAGCAAACAAAAATATAGGTAAACACAAAGACATCTATCTCTTGGGGAAAGGCAACCTCAGCTTCAAATATAACTGTATTCTCAGTGTATCAATATTGCTCAGCAAGACTTCAGTGTTCTGATTCACAGCTTCATTAAACTATCAGTACAGTGTGTGGAATAAGGAAAAAAAAATAGCAAAGCAATTCCGGGAATTATTAAAGAAAGGGATAGACAATGAAACATAAAACACAAATATCACAGTGAACAAATCAAATTTTTGCCCATCTACCCACACTTTAATTGGTATATGCAATTCTGGTCTCTCAGCCTCAAAAAATAAGACAAAAAAAAGGTTTTCTTACAGATCTTAAAATGGTCAAGCAATGGACAAAAATAAGATCAAAGGTATATAACAGCTCCCATGAGACATCTCACAGGGAATATGACAAAAGCCTATCAAGTTTGGAATGGCATTGAGAAGGCAGACTGGGAGTGGCTGTGAATCATCTCTCCAGTACTAAAACTAAGGACCAGCAAATGAATTTAGAGCCAGGTTCAAACTAAAAAAAGTCAGCTGTATTCTGAACGCAGACTGTGTGAGGGGAAAGGGAGACTGGCCATGAGCAAGATCTAGAAATTCCCTAATGGATGATAAATAGCTGAGCACAAAGGGCACAGAAACCCCTCTGAGCCAAAACTAATTGCAGGGTGGGAAGGCAGCGAGGGTAGGAGGGAAGAGTTTGGGGTTGGGTTTTTCCCCAAGGCTTCTGCCCACGGCCACAGGCGGGCTGGAGCTGCGGGTGGGCTGGATCCCCGCACCAGTGTCTGCTCCGTTCCTGTGCTGCCAGCAGAGCCCGAGCCGGGCACTGCAGAGCAGTCCAGCCACAGCAGGGGCTGCACTCCTCAACAACGGCTGCAGGAGGTACCACAGGGGAAACACCTTCTTACCACTGTCTGTCTTCAAAATTCTACAAAGCCCACACAGTTTTCCATTACAAGCTGTGGAATCACAAAAACAGGAATGCTGCATTTCAGTTATGCTATCCATCCACTGTTTTCAAGCCACATGTGCTGTTGCTACTTCTCTTTCAAACAGAATGGAGGAAAGACCAGAGCTTTGGGCAAGAATTGGCTGTTATACACCTAAATTTCTCTACTCCTTCTTTGGAGAAAACTTCAGAGCTGTAACTGCTGCAAGCAATGTGGAACCGTTGCAATACTTAACATTCCAGACAAGTGACAGGAACATTTACAGAACTCCTGAACTCACAAACTGTGCTCCAAAAGCCTTCTCATAACAAAATTAAATTATGTAGCCTTGTTTTCAAGCTCCTATTTCAAACAACTGCTATTTCAAACCACTGCCAAGGGAAGAAAAAACAACTGTTCATCAAGTAGCATGGGGAAACTGTTCCACAGGGAATAGCAACACTGTCCATAACTCGGTCTCAGCACGAGCTGAGCTGCACACTGACAACAGGTTCAAAAGACTTTTTTTTTTAATGACAGCTTTGAAAAACAGAAAAATAGACCAGGTAAATCTATACTGTACTGGTATTCATTGTTGAGCTGATCAAAAAATACTCTATGCAGGCTCAGTAAGTAGCCTTAGCATGCCCATTAACTATGGCTGCTCACACTACAGATTAGAATACCATACACATGACTGTTAAGTTTGGTTTGTCTCCTTGGTGTTGAAAATACAGGTAACTTGGTAACATTGCCATTTTTCACTCCTTTTGGTAAATTTCACAGTTGCATCCAAATTTTTAAGCCATGCACTAACAGATGAGGCACCAC
Source organism: Climacteris rufus (assembly GCA_013398175.1). Taxonomy (NCBI): domain Eukaryota; kingdom Metazoa; phylum Chordata; class Aves; order Passeriformes; family Climacteridae; genus Climacteris; species Climacteris rufus. The sequence continues at coordinate 9,990 of VZRZ01003845.1, read as the reverse complement.
ATACCTATTTCCTGGATAGCAGTTACACCTCTACGTCAGATTTTGTGTTTGAAGAAACAGCAGAAATATCAACCTGCTCTGTAAAACCCTTGGGTTAATATTCCAATAAAATAAAATCAACTCTTACAGTAACACTGTAGATTTCTCAGGAAAATTAAAATTAGTACACTAAATTTCCCAACCAAAGGACTGTCCAGCTTTAAGAATAAAACCCACCAGTCTAAAAACTGATACTTCATCAGTTAACTCCGTTAACTGGAAGGGCTGTTATCTGTTATTCCAAGCATACTCTAAAGAAAATCTTACTCCGAAAATCAATAACCTCTCAGTTACAAAGGTGTATTTACCGTCCTATAGCTTGAAGTATATACTGTATTCCTCAAACAATGATCAAAGTCCACCAGTGAAATGCTCACACAGTTAATTGTTGTGATTCCTACAACCATGAGTCCTACTGACAAACACACGTGGAAATTCTTCTGGCACTGCTGGGAAGTACTTTTAAAACCAGCCATGTCAATTTTAAAACCAGGGAAGTTGGTAGCATAGCACAACAAAAAGTACAACAGTTTCCTTCCCTTTCAAAGCAATTTGCTCAGTGCACATTTCATTGCAATGTGTTCCCTCGAGCACAGCTGTTCCCAAAAGTGCTGCCTAGAGTAGGTGACCTTCTCCCTTTGGTCCTCTGAAAACCCTGTCAGCTGAACTCTGCTATCAAGAACTGCAGCAAAGGCTTCTGCTGCAGCAAGTTCCCAGGGAGGAGTAAGGCTGGCAGCAGCCCAGCTCCCATCACGGGAAGGGGGACAGAAAGGACGTGCCATGTGCCATTTCAGGAGCCAGACCAGTGGCTCCAGCACATGGGTGTTACAGGTAAAACCTGTAAGAGAAGTGATTAACTTTGCCTAGGTCTCATGTTCATCCAAAACACTCCACCAGATCTCCAGTTCATGCAAAATGCGAACACCCCAAATCCTGACACCAGGATGGTTACCATGACAAGTCTGTTCTTACCAGCAAGTGATTAACACACCCTCAGCTTGAGGACTCTATTGCCTGGACTTCTGGAACTGGGAGGTGACTGGGTGCTCGCTGTGTCCACTTCACCACCAATCTGGTCTGGCAACATTCCTGAAGGCATTGCACCAAAAAACCCCAGAGAACAGGAGAAGCATAGAGATGCATCCCCTGAGGACCTTCCCAGGCTCCAGGTACTAAAGCTCTGGGATTCCCAGCCCCAAAAGGACCATCCCGGTCTCAGATGCACCAAGAGAATGGCCTGAATGGGAATGGCCCATGCACAAGTCAATCTTGCTAAGGCTGGGGGAGGGAAGTGCCTGCTGGGGATTGCTTAAGCTAGTCATGAAAATAATTTAATTGTACCCTAAAGAGGCAGTCCCACCCCTTCCTCAGTCCTCTCCCTTCCCTCCATTCTAGAGATCATAGCTCATTTTTGATGAGTTGGTCTTTCAGACAGACCAGGACTGATCTGACTCACCTGGTAATTGCTAGATACTATGCAAAGGAAGCAGCGGGACTGGGAACAAGAAGGAAGTCTCATCCTTTCAGAGACGATGCAGCCCCAAATTTGTTTTAATTCAGTTTCAGGCTATTGGACACTCAGCAACAGCCCTGCTTTAAATGAACCTCTTACTGCCACCCACCCAACCACCACCACTTTCCAAGCCACGCTATTCCAGGGCATGAGGCAACAGATGAACTATGGTATTTTTAAGCAATCACCACATGAGAACACAGGGTGCTGAGGGGTATGAAGACTGGCTCTCTACAGGTCTGAATTCTGGGCTGTAGACCACATCTTTCCTCACCTCCAAGACCTGTCAACAGCACACTCATTACATAGCTTAAAATCCTTCAGGCCTGGCAGACAGAGAAGAGACAGAGCCACATGTAAATCCTTCCTAAATACCCTGGTATCGCCGAGGGAGGAGCATTTACCTGCCCCAGTGTGGAAGCCCAAGGACGTACATTTGAGTCACATGGAAGAAAAGTCCTCGGGACAGGATGGAGAGGCTCCCATCTGCTGACTAGTTTTTTTTTCCTCCCTCAGGAAAAAGGGCAAGCCACTATTTCTCTTCCACATTTTATTCCAAGCCTTCCAGAAAAGGGTGAATCACCAGCCAGTTTACAGTCACTGTTCCCTTGGAAGGTGTGATTGTTGGAGCAATGCAGGACTCCACACGGGACAAAGCCTGGGAAAGCACCAAGAGCCCAGGACAGCATCCCCAGCCCCTGCAGCTGCTGATATCCCCAGGGAATGCCAAGTGCACTTTCCACTGGGAAACACTGACAAAGTATTTCTTTGAAAAGCTCTTGTATCTCCAGGTTTCCTGGCAAGCCTTTGATGCTTGACTGAAAGCCTCAGAATAGTTTTCCCTCCAGAAAAATGTAGCCTTTCTATTAAAAAAGGCTGTACTGAAGCCTTTTTCTTTTCCTTCAAATATCCTTTATATTACAACACTAATGTCCATAACTGACAAAGTTAATGGAATTTTATTCTGAGGATAGATACTATTTCTTTCTTATAGGTATATATCAGAAAGATTTTCAGCAAACTGTCAAGAAGTTTTTGTAATGCGTATTTGTCTGATTTAATGTTTTTAATATAGCAAATGTAGTTCTGAATATGAAATAAAGTAGACTGAAATCCCATGTGCACACTTGGAGCTTTAAAATGTCTACTATTTTGCCTGAGTTTTGACAAACAGAATTTACACTGTTTACAGTAATATCTATCCCAGCAAACTCTCAAAACCTTTGGAGAACAGCATGACAGCACCCTTAATTTCAAAGTCCCAGGCATGCCCATGCTGACAGGTTGAGGAAATCCTCTCTTGTAGTTTTGTACAAAACTAGAAAGAACAGCAACAGCTATGGGGGAAAAGTTTATGTTACAAGGAGTTCATTTTAAGATGTCAGTTCTTGATGAACCGTTCTCAGTATAGTCAAACCCAATGATCCTGCCACACTCAGGGATGCAGCTCATACTTACAAATCATAAGAATAATTGGATAACAAGTACAACCAACAGTACATATTTAAAAAGCTCATCATTGCCAAAAGAGACACGTCCATCTCATATAAGTGAATGCAGATACAAAGTAGCTTTCCCTGATTCTGCAATTGCCAGAAAAGAAGGAATTTTTTTTGTAATTTTTTAATTTTTTTCCCCCCACAGAAAGAAATAAAAGCAAAACTAAGACTTCAAGGGAGCACAGTTACTTCAGATTTGTGTAGTAATCCTATAAAGGTCTATAAAGGTAGCTGTAATTATTTTTTTTCTCCAGAAGCCCATATTCCTTCAGGGAACTGAAGGAAATATTTACTATTAACTATTTACAGTGCCGGTTACTTGTCAGGAAAAAACAAATTGAAACAGACAAGACCATTGTCTGAGAAGACACCACACAACACATGCTACTTTAAATGCACACCCATCATCAAACCTCGGTGTCACTTACTTTGCTAAATAAAAGAAACTTTAAGCTCAGCATAACCTGGCAACTCAGTAAAAAGTTAAAAATAAAATTAAAAAATCCTCTGGCTAAACAGAGAAACTCAAGTTCTAGTAGACCATTTTTATAAACTTGCCTATGTCACTTAGACCTGTCAATATGAATACAGCCACAATTCTAGCAAGGAACAGTGAAATACTGAAGGAGCCTCTCCAGCACCAACCCTCACACAGCAAGGAAATTCTGTGGCCCAAGTTTCAAGAAGGCTCCATCTGCCAAAACCACTGTGTGCTTTTAATTAAGAACATACACAGAAACCTATGAAGAAGAACACAGAAAGTTTCAAGGAGGGGTAAGAATGCCAGCCTCTTGGTCATGCTTTCCACCCACCTCCCCAAATGTAGATCCCACAGGAAGTCATTGCTCACTGCCTGTACCTGTGAGGAACATGTATCCTACACTGGCCAAAAGACCAAAGTCAAGGGAATGCTTTTAGCATCAAAAAATTACAAATATTTGCAGGCTGATGTCGCCAAATACATCACTCGAGTACTTCAACACTACCTTAACTCTTTTTTATTACTATTTAAATACAAGTTAGGTGCTCAGTTTATTTTCCTGAACAAAAGTGCATATGTGACACATGCAGGCAATCATTAGTTTGGCTTCATTTGGACAAACTGTGATGGAAATTAAAACCGAAGCAAGAGTTATCTTTCAAAAATGTCAAACCAAGTCTTGAAGTAATTAAAAATTTTTTATTTACTCTTCTGAAATCTTGCTTTAGTGGCTTTACAGCCCTTTACCATGCAACAAATGACTAGTTCTAAATTATGTTTTGGTGGGGGTTTTTTCGGTACTGAAACCTTGCAGACTGAACCCCTTCAAAAAGTCTCCTTTTACTTAACTTCACAATTTGTTCTTCTATTACTCTTTCCTGCAATTTGGGCAGCTACTTTTAGTTCTGCCACTGATTTGCAACACAGTGTCAGTTCTTTGCAAAACTAAAGTATCCCAAGACATTTAGTTACAAAGATGAAGATCAAAAGTTGCAGTGCCCTCTCAGTGAAGTCCTCTTTCCCAAAGAAAATCGTGCATGTATGTGTGAAAGCTCTACTAATGAATTATTTATATGCTAAAAGATAGTATCCTGTGATTACTTCCAGGCTGCACTACTGCTAAGTGCTCCAAATGGTGGATTCTCTGATCATTCCAGTTGGAATAAGCTCAAAAGAAACAAGTAATATGTTCCTAGTAACTAGTCACAGAAGGCTACCATTAAGTACATAAATCAGCTTCCAACACCTGCTTTTTCTCCCTTTTTCACTATAAAGACCAAAAATAAGACTAAATGGGGTGATTTTTTAAGGCAGGAAGTACAAGCATAACATTTCTTACGCTGTTTTTCCCTATGAGCAATAGTGATTCAGTCCCATTAATAGCATTACACACTTCTAGCACTGGATCCTGGTTGGCAAGACAGGCTCCAACATCACAAGGTCACGGCAAGAAAAAGAAGAACTTCTGAATTACGTTAGTGAGAGATGTCTTAAGGAGTTTCCACAGCCTCCACCTACTGAGAATCTGTTGTCCTCTTTCATACCAACAGCAAAGGAAAAATGGCACAAATTTGTTTGCCTTCAAAATATTTCTAGTAAGTAACATTGTGTGAGTAATCCACTCACACCTAAAATGTTAACTGTACATCACCTCATCTATTTTGGACAATGTAATCTCTGCAGCATAAAAATATCCATTCCAGCATGTGCTTAGACAGAAACTTCTAAAACTCAAGAAGTTTTAGACCTGGCATTTGCCACCTTTAAATGATGTCCAGGTATGGCTCAGGAAAATGCCAGGTGGCCCAAGCAAGCCATACCAGTGCCCAGGCTGACAATGAGGTGGCCTGATCATGTGCCAGACATCAGCCTAATCCCCAAGCTGTCTTTGATTTCCTGCTATGGACACACTCTCCATCAAGGAAAACCTTTGCTCAAGCCTTTCCTCAAGCCTGATGCAGAAGACACCTTTGGCAGATGCCTGGAGGGCCACAGAGATCACACAGTCCTAGAACACAGAGGGAAAGGGAAAACATCCCAGAGCTGCAAAACATAATAGAAGGTTCAGTCCATGACACCTGGACAGAGGTTTTCCCACTGTGATGTTCCACCGCCATTGGATTTGAATAAAACATTCCCTCATACAACCAAAGAGGGAAGACAGATCTTTACCAGTGATCACACTAAAACACATATCCACAATCAGCTCGAGCAGGTAACTGGGAAAATGTGGGCTGCATTTTTTAACTAGATGGCCCTTTATTTGACAGAAATGGACAAATACATTAAGAAGACGGTTTGCTCCCAATTATATATCGCATTCAACAAAGAAAAAGACGTGTATCTTCAGCCATATAAAAATTATCTGAAAAACCAAGGGGTTTTTTTGTTACCTCACCTAGTTTACCAGCCTAGAATCTGATTTTTCCATTAGCTGAAAGTGAAGTGGCAGTGTTACAAGAAACATGAGACTAGTCCCGTCTCAGTTTCCCAGTTTTAATCTCAGACTGTTTACAATGACCTTCTCTTTTTTTTTTTTTTAGCAACTACCTAACATCAACTAGGCTGGAGACAGAGAAGAAACTGTACTTCTGAGCTACTGCACTACTGCACTATACTGTGATCCACAGTGCCAGGAGCAGTCTCTGGCTTTAATTTGCCTATCTTCCAGCAGCCAAAGTCCATACCATTAATGAAGCACAAAGCAGCTCCAGAAGGTTTATGTTTGCTTTTGGGGTGAGCACAGCTTGCACAGACTATGCCCTTTGACAGAACCTATGGCTCCCCAGAGCACTTTTCAGCCAGTGGAACCACTTACATGACACATTTTCTGCTACAAGAGAGCTCTGTTTTCCACATCCCGGCACAGACAGACACTTCATGCAATCACAGATGGTGAGGTGCTGTTGTGGAGAGAAGGGTGCAGTTTGCTGAGCATCAGCACTGCATTGTTTTCCGCTCTGAGGCAGAGAGTACAGAACCTCTCGGAACAGGCTGGCGGCTGATTCTGGCCCAGCTGTGAGAACCTGCCCTCCTCCATCCCCCGTAATACCAGGTAGGTCCTGGCAGACTTGCAAGACGCAATACAGCGAGGCACAGGATGGCAGACAGCAAGCACACAAGTGAAACTTAGAGGATCTTTCAGCTATAAAAAGGCAGAAAACAGCGCTCCAGACAAGCATGAGACCGGCATCCATACAAAGGTGCTCCCAAGCACGCAAAACCCAGCTACAAAGGTGCTGAACGCGGGCACTCCGCGTTTCTCCTCGGGGAGCTCCACACGCACCCATCATCCCCCTCACAGTCACCTGTGTGAAGCAAATCATCCCACCGCGGGATGCCAACGCGGGCCCCCCCGCGCCTCCCCGCCGGCCGGCAGCGGCGGACGCTCGGCTCCCTCAGCGCCTCCCCCGTGCCGCTCCCGCAGGGACACCGCAAGATGGGTGAAGGGAGGACGCGGGAGGGCGGGCGGAGGGTGCCGCGGGCGGCCCCCGAGGCGCGGGGGAACCCGAGGCGGGCGCGGGGCGGTGTCACCGCCGCGGGGTGACAGCGCGGCCCCTCCGGGGACGGCGGTGAGGGG
>VZRZ01003844.1:1619504-1679473 GCA_013398175.1 Climacteris rufus | reverse complement strand
GTCCCTGCAGCTGCTCTGCCTCAACAGGAGCCAGCAGTACCCCCTGTCACTTGTGTTTGTAACTACACCAAAGGGGAAACTGCTTATATGGGTGAGCAAAGGCTGTTAATTGGGCTCCTGGTTTTTTGTTGTTGTTGCTGTTAGTCTGTCTTGTTTTATATATATATATATCCTAGTAAAGAACTGTTAATCCTTTTCCCATATCGTTGCCTGAAAGCCCCGTAAGTTCAAGGTTATAATAATTTGGAGGGAGGGGGTAATCTTTTCCATTCCGTGAAGGTTCCCGCCTTCCATGGCAGACACCCATCTTTTAAATCAGGACACACAAGGAAGCAGGACCTTCTTTGTATAAACCCTCTCTCCTCCTGAAGTTGGATCTTAGGATATGCCTTTAGGATTCCTCCACAGTAAGTTTTAACATTTATGTCTGATTACAATGCTAAGCTAAACTCATATATGGGAGACCTGGTGGTGCGAGACACTTTGTCTGTCACAGCTTTCCTAAGACACCCCAGTGCAGCACCCATGCTCTTACTTCTCCAGAACAACGTTCATTACACACAAACTTTTTGCAGAAGATGCTATCATTGTAAACACAAAAAATCATACCTCATTAGTAGGATTCAGTGATGCTGGCTGCTTTTTACTGCTCTGTTTCACATTGCATTGTAAAATAAACACTTCCTAAGACTTTCAATGGGAGCTGAGGCACCTGCCTCATGTCTGCATGCCCCAGGATTTGGAGAGGGACAGATGTCCCAGGAAGAGCTGAATTGCCATGGCAAAATGTTGAGCCCCTCTGGTTTACCTTGTCCTCATGGCCTTTCAACATTGAGCTTCTTTGAGTTCTTACACTTGTTGCATATTCATTTGCAGTAATTAAGAACCCCTTGAAATGGTGTACCTTTACAACAATAACGCATACAGTGTACGGCCATAGTGCAAATAGCTTCAGAGGAGGTTAAATTGCTATTTTCCCAACATTAATATTAATGAGGCGGAACATTTGCATTTGCGGTAAATCCCCTTGTAGCATCAATGTCCTTTGAGGATTTTTCTGCAGATAAATGAAGCATTCCACTCCTTCCCTCACTACTTGTGCTAACAGTGTCACTCAGTGCAGCAATAGATCAACAGTTCCTGCTAATCTGTGAAAAGGCAGAGCTTAGAACAAGTGCTTTTTGACATAATTAAAGCTACACTGCCTACCACTATTCCTGGAAGAAGTACTAGAGGAGTTTCATTAAAACAAGTAAATACAAATAGAGTTCAGCCTGAACAGTTGTCTTTGTTACAAACAAAGCCCATTAGTTAGCAAGAAGAATCTGAGGCAGAGCTGAATTCACGCTAATCTCAAAGCCCTTCTCATATTTAATTTATAAACTGATGATTAATTCAGTGATTAGCTAATTCACTTGCAGTGATTAATTTAATTCATGTCTTCAGGCTAATGTTTAAGAAAGGAAAAAAAACCCTCTCAGATAGATGCACATCAATGTCCTTGTGATTAAAAAATGGTAATATAATGCCCTGGAGAAAAAAAAGGAGAAAAGAAAGATCAAGAGAATCGGTGGCATGATCAGTTGTAAGTTCTTGCCTAAGCTGTAGCTGTAATTTTTAGCTGTGATGTTTAAATGTGTCAGTTACTCTAATGATCAATGGTTTGAAAGCTGAATCTAAGGATCCTTCACTGTAGCTTTCCACTGTGTATTTTGAGAACGGCGTTGCTTTAGAGCAGTCCTCCAGCTCTGCTTTTTTCTCACTTGTTTTGCCAGCTGCCTGCCAGCTCCCCTCCCTTTCAGCAGCATCTTTCTCATGTCTCACCAAAGTCTTTGATGAGAGTGCTTTGTACTTCTTAAATCCAGGCCGTTTTTCTCTATTTCCAGCAGGATTTTCCTCATCTTTTGATGCAATGTGAAATGACGAGGATGATTTGGGGGACTTCTCTGTATTAGACAAACTGGTCTCTTTTGGGACAGTACTGCTTTTACAGTTTATGCCATTGCTTGGCAATGGGGCTTGATAACTTGTGAAATCACCCACAGGGCCCTCCTCTCCTGAGCCATCATTGCTGTGCTTCTCTGATTGAGCAGAAGAACCTAGCTGGTATTTCTCTCTTCTCTCAGGTTCACTCTTCTTTTCTGGACTATCAGTTTTAAACATTAGTTTTTCATCATGTCGTGGTGCCAGTTGCTCCTTTTTGGCTGTAGCATTATTTTCTTGAGACTTCACTGGCAAATTTGAGTATGGGGACTGACACATCCCAGAAGGTGGATCTTTGCTTTTATCTTTTACAGCATTTGCATCAGGCTTTGTAAAACTTTTGGATAGAGTTGGCAGTTTTTCTCTGTCTGGAATATTTTTCTCAGTCTTTGATAATTTACTTGAAGGAGGTAACTGATGGTTCCCAGAACCTTGGTATTTATCTTTCTCTTTTACAGCCTTTTCTTCAGGTGACCTGGTGTCCCCTTCTGCTAGTGTCTTGTGTTTCATCTCTCTTGAAGAGCTTTTTTCTTGAGGCTTCAGCACTTTGTTTGAAGAAGGTGGCTTCTCAGAATTTGTATCTTCATCTTTTTCTTTTACAGAATTAGTACCAGGCTTCTTAAAACCCGAAGAAGCTGGTATTTGTTGCTTTTGTTCTGGAGTAATTTTTTCTTGGGTCTTAACCAATGTTTCTGATGGTTCTGATTGATACTTCCTGGAACTTGGAAGTTTGTCTTTCTCTTTTGCAGCACTGGTATCAGGTGTTGGAAAATCTTCAAGTCTCATTTGCTGTTTGTCTCCTGGAATATTTTCCTCATGCATTTCTGATTTTCTTGATGGAGGTAGCTGGAGCTTCCCTGAAAGCAGCTGCTCAACATCCTCTTCTACTACATCTGTTTCAGGTGATCTGGTGTCTTCTTCTGCTGGTGGCTTTTGCTTCCTCTCTCCTGAAGAACTTCTGTCTTGACAATTTGGCACTTTGTTTGAAGAAGGTGACTGGAACTTTTCAGGTGTGTGTTTAGTCTCCTTTCTGTCCAACTTAGTTTCAGACTTTACAAAGTCACTTGGTGACATCTGTTTCTGTGTCTCTAGAAGTAAATTGTCCTCATCAGTGGTCTTATTGTCCTGCCTTGCAGTATTTTTGGGTGGCATTGAGTAATTGTTGAAGTCTGACTTGATGTTTTCTAGCCCTGCACTGTCATTTGTGTGTTTCATTGGCTTATCTGATGAGGCCAGGTGGTTTTTCCTATTATTGCAACAGATGTTTTCATCTCCTGTCATATGACGTTTGTGTTTCACAAGATCTCTTGAAGGTGCTGTATGCTCCAAACTCTGTCCAATATTTTTCACTCCTTGAGTGTTGGTATCATGCTCTGATGAAGGCAACTGGGATGTTTGAGGTCTAAGAGCATTATTCTCCTTTGAAGAGTTATTATCATGATCCACGGTGTCATTTGGTGTGAATACTTGTTCCTGCTCAAATTTTTGCGAGACGTTTCTCTCTTCTTCCTCCATCTCCATCCTATCACTCTCATGATTCACGTCATCATCTGAGGAGAGGAGCATATCCCTTTTGTGTTCAGATACCTTATTTCTACTTTTTACGTGCCTCTTTTGGTCTGAGACCAATTCATTTGGTGAAGGAATCAGGTTCTCTTCCAGCATATCACATCCTTGCTTTTTGGTATCATCTAATGTTGGTGTCTGGCTCTTTTCCAAGGTTAACAGGGGCTCTCTTCCTAGCGTGGTTTTATTTTTGTGTTTTTCTGGCTTTGTGCTTGAATGTGAAAGACAGTTCTCAAGTCTTTGACATGTATTTGTCTCTTTGTCTGTAGAGTTTTCATTTTCTGTTGCATAATTTAGGGATAGTGGTTGGTTCTTAACATCACATGTAGTTTTCTTCTCCACCATTGTGTCATTCCCATCATTTGTCAACTCATCTGAGATGGGGGGTGGATGATTCTCACAGCCATGGCTGTCATGCTCATGTTCCACACCACCAGCTCCCAGTCTCACCAGATCAATAGGTGGGAGAGCTGGAGGATTTCCAAAGGTGTGATGGATACTTTGTCCTGCAATCCCACTCATTGATATTGGCAAAGGAGTTGACAAAGGTGACTGCCAGGCCTCAGAGTCAGGCCAGGGCATCTCATCTGCAGTGGCCTCTTCACACTCAATGAAAGATTCAGATGGCTTGTGACAGGTCTCCAAGTCAGTTAAGGAAGTCCTGTGCAGGGCTCGATTATTTGCATGATTCATCATTTCATTTGGTGAAGATAATTTGTCCTTCCCAAAATCTTCTTCTGAAATGAAGGAACTGTCCTCCACAAGGTCACCTGGCAAAGGGCTTTGTGTCTTTTCCAAAGAAGAGATGTGCTCTTCTTCTGCAGCACCAGGCTTTGACTCATGGCTCTCATTTGAGGAGAGTGGGGATTTGTTCTGATTTGCACCTGGAATTAACATGTCCACATTGGAAATGTCAAAGTTATTTTGTGAGCTAAAAGTTATTTGAGGAGGCTGTGGCTGCATGATTTTTAATTCATTTTGCATTTGGATGGTGGGTGTTTTATTCTCCTCCTCCTCTATATTCAGGACATCACTATCATTTTTGCTAGAAGTAGAAGACATTTTGTCCTCACTGTGAAATTTTGTTTCCTTTTTGGCTTCTTCAGAACATTTGCCTCTTAAATTCGATGTCTCTTTTTGGACTATTGGTGGCTTTGTGCCAGAAGCTGGTATGAGGACAGTTAGCTGTCGATCATCCAGTGGAGGCTCAACTTCACAAGATGCTTGAAATCTTGGAGAGTAAAATGGTAGAATGTTTTCCAGTGCTTTCTGCTCTGGAAAACATTTTTGGCCTGTGGAGAAAGGATCCTTTTCTGGCTCTATGAGTTCTGTGTCATCTTCTTCAGAACTGTATACATACATAGATATTTTGGGAATCTCTCCTGTTTTAGTAGTCCTCTCTTGAGGACTTTGTTCTTGGGCTGCTTCAGCTGTGCTAGAGTAAGACAAGTTAGATGGTGGGCTGTCATCCTTAATATGTTGCAGAGTATTGGTAATTCCCAGTAGTGATGATGTGTCAGGACCAGCCTGTATGTTCTTCCTGTCACAATCTAGTCCATATTCAGATAATGGAGGAATGCAGTCTCTATGAGCTTTGTTTTTATGAGTAGTCAGAGAGTTATCGAGAACAGGATGAAAGTTGGGTCCTTGTTTTGTGGAATCTATTTTAGCCTCAGCACAGTCCTTTGTATCTGACATGGCCTCTGGTGCCACTGGTAACTCTTCTTTGTCTTCCCTGTCCTGTGCTGCATTTGCCAGTGTTTTGTTCTTGCTGCAGTCTCCGTTGGATGCCTCCTTTTCCTTCAGTAGTGTGCCATGACCAAAAGGCTGCTTTGTGGCATTATTTTTTGACCAGCTCCAAGGGCGGTTAATTTTGGTAGCCATGCTGAGTCTGGGCACTGGGACCATGGAGCACACTAAATTTTGGGACTCTGGACTCTTTATACCTGTGGCTGTCATTGCTGCTGTGCGCAGCACTCTGACCTCAGGCTTATGAATAGTTTTTCTGCTTGGGAAGTTTTTTTTCTTTTTCTCACCTTCGTGCAAGAATGATGCTTTCACCTCTGTAGCTGAGCAGAGAGTGCTTTGTTCAAACTGCTCCTTCAGTTTGGATAGGACTGAACTCTTGTTGACTATTTTCGGCAAACTACCGTTTGCCCCCTTCTTTTTCCAGCTAGGAGACTTCTCCTTGGCTTCTTTTTCTTCAGCAGCTAAAAATTTCTTCAGGATGTTCTTTACTGTGTTTTTTCCAGTCACACTACTCCACCTTGCCCTCTCACTGGATGCTGTGTCTTCATCCTCCTCCACTGCTTTTCCATCTCCCTTTCTGTCTCTACTTCTGTCCAGCTTGTTACCGGGTCTGTTCATCCACAGCTTCTCTTTGATGACCAGTTTGCCAACTTCTCTTCTCTTCTTGGTGTACGGCTCACGGTTGTTGTTCAGAAACCTGGACCGCAAGAGCTGAAATCTGGTTGGATACTGAACCCTGACTGGGCCTGGACACGTCTGGTTATAGCTCACCTGGTTTTCTTTCCCTTCTGCCCATTTTGTCCTCTTGTTGCTGATCTGCGGATCGCCGGCTGCGAGCTCGGTGACGTATAGCAGCAGGCTGCTGAGAACAGCAAAGGCCCCTTGCTCTGTTGCCATCCTGTTGAGTTTCTTCTTTAGCACCAGAGGGTCTATGAGCATCTTATCATCTCCACAGAAGTGTGTGCTTTTTGTGCTGTGCAAGAGAAAACACAAATGTCATTTCAAGTCATCAACATTGTCACTACCTTCTTATTTTGCTTTAATGGCATGCTGCTACGCATGAAATGGAAGAAAACCACTTTAATTTAGAACTTTTCAAGAGAGTTGATGTTAGTGGCCTGTTAAAAAGCATGTAAAGTGCTCAACAAGCTTCATGAGGCATGGTGTAGCAGGAGCATCAGGGCTTCACATCATCCCACATAGCTCTTCTTTCTGAGTTTTGTGAGCAGTGGAAGCACTTAGGGAAGCAAGCAATGCTAGTCAGGGTCACTGCATCTCCTCTGTGCCACTCCCTCATTTAGTATTACCATGTCATAAAGTCAGGACAACACCAAAGGTGTTTTCCTTTCCTGCTAGGTAAAGTATAGGCAAAGATAAATATGATGAGAATGAAGTTAGCAGGAAACCATGGTTCTTTCTCTGGTGTCTCTGTCCATTTTCCAACCATTAAAACAAAATATCAGGGTTGAGGGGCCCAAATGTGCCACTGACCTTTTTTGCTATTGGTAGAGGTTAGAAGTCATTAGGTACCTCCCCAGAATTTAGAAAAAAACCACAACAGGTTTTCTGTTACTTGCTTTTTGATAGCATTCAAATCCCACATCAGGACTATGCTCTTAAATCTGCTTTGTGAAGGGTATCACCACAACCACAACCCTGGCTTGTCCCTTGACTACAACCCTTTCTAATGTGGAGGAAGAAGGATGGTATGTTGGACCTTTGCTTGTTTGAAGAATCAGGCCCTTGGACAGCTGGGGATTTAAGCAATGCTTTAATTGGTGTGGATCAGTTACTAAATAAAATACTGAACTCAGCACAAAAGCTGGACCTTGAAGTCAATAACAATAGACGGGTCTAGGAGGGAAAAATCAAGAGGTGTCAGCTTTCTGACACCATGAAAAGCTGGAAGGTTACTTCACCGTGCAGTGAAATAGCTTCATGCACAGAATGCAGCCTGCATACCCAGAGGGGATTAATTTTTATGAGCAGAAGTGGAATAAAAAATTCTTTAAATTAAGCCCACATGTAGAAAATGAAGAAAGACTGCAAAGAGGCTCATCATTTAGTGAGTGTCAGCTTCAGAATGCTGGGGAAGGCCCAGCTGTGCCAGAGCAGCTGGTACCCTACGGACTCTGAAGGAAACTGGACCTGGTCCCCCACTGCAATTTTATGGAGGCTTTTTGCAAAGTGAGGGGCTGGTTCTTGTCCAGTTGGGTTGTGACATTTTGATTCCACTTGGCCACATTTCAAGTGCACATATTGAAAATGACATCCCTCCGCAGAGGGATGAAGTTGCCATCTTGAATGGAAGAAGTTCTATTTATAATGACTTTGTAGGTATTTTTAAAGGCCAATAAAAGAAAAGAGCCTGACAACTGGCCCATGTCTAGTGTGACAAACAATACCTTGTAGGTTTTAATAGTGAAGAACCACGTTTCAGCATAGTACAGGTGGTATCATCCACCCTTTCCCTTACCAAATTGACCTCAGCCAAGGAGGCAAAGCTTCTATGTTATGCCAAGAGGCCCATTTGTCACATATATGGGGATTTTCAGAATAAAGGAAGAACCAGAATTCAGATTGTAATTGGCTGAAAATATCCTGGTTCATTCTCCCTCCTAGCCAGTATGATGATATTTTAACTGCCAGCTTGCCATGGCAGAAGACCATCCCTCTCCTCCCTAATTGGTGTCTGGTGTATTCAGAAAAACATGTGGAGCCATCAACCAGAGTGCTTTAGGGTCATCTCTAGCCTCTTAGAACAGCAGTGGAACCAGATGCCCTGCTTACCCCTCCCTTCTGGACTACTTTGGATGCTATAAATGGCCACAGTAAAATACGGACTAGTCCTGCTTTCAGCATAGCCAGACTACTATTGATTGTGAAGGGAAGAAGATCAGACCCTCTAGGTCTATCCTGCTAGGGATATTCATAGTAATTAATCACATGTGAGCTATAAAATTCAAACGGCTTCATTAAAATATACTATAGGTGAGCTCTGTTTGGGGATTTCCTTTTCCATGTTAGAGTGTTATTACAGGATGACATCTGAATGTAGCATTTGTGGGAATACTGCATTGCCTTAAGTACCAAGACATGTTGCATGGGTTGAGTGTTTGATCCATATTCACCAGCCAGCAGCAGAAAATGAGCAAACAGCTATGGCACCTATTTAGGGCATCTGCAGTTCTTCCAAGATGACGTCACCTGCAAACGACCATCGTGACCATGTAAATCTGAAATGCGTTCTGTGCAAGGGCAGTGGTACAGTGACACTAAATTCTGAGCCCACCACACAAAATGGAGGTAGTGATAAGTCTGCTTTGGCCTAGTGTTTTGGAAAACCATGCTTCCCCCTCGAAGAGGGAGAGGCAGTAAGAGGTTTCTCATGTTTGGGAGCATGACCACCATTCTCAAAAGGCCACGTTGTCATCCCTAATTTTTCCTTACCATCTTTTCCCAAGTTGCATTCTGCCGTTCTTAAAATGTGTCACCTATTGATGAAATATATTCACCTCTATATCAGCTATACAGATAGTTAATTCTAGTCCCATTGGGACTACCCAGACAGGCAGTGCCTGCGCACAGGGGGAGCCCCATGGCAGCAAAATTCACTTCCCAGCAGTGTGAGCTGTGCCATGACAAGGCAGATACGTGGGCTCCTCCCTGATGCTGTAAAATGGTGTCATGTGTACTTTAGCCCCTTCACCCCTCTCCCTCCCTGGAGATGCAGGTTTTCACTCTTTTTAATGTGTGTGGTGTGCCTCAGTGTGCTGCTGGTTTATGGAAGCACTGCTGCATGGTTTTCAGTGTCTGGAGGACAGACTGCTTGGACCTGCAGAAGAGGTAAGGCCACCTTCAAAAGTTTCCTGTCTTCTTGGACCACAAATAATTAAGATGCATAAGACAGGCTGCTTAGTTACTTATTTATAGGTTCTTTGGGCACACTTTTCACAGGCAGTATCAGAGTGGCAACAGCCTGATATGCTAATGGCCAGCAGTGCAACCCTATCCTGCTGGCTGGCCTGTCCCAGAGCAACCTCTGCAGTAGATGCCCCTGTATCGCAGAGCAGAGGAGAGCTGACGTGCCAAGGTGAAGGGAGAGGAGCTGGCACTCTCTTCCAGACCTGCCTGCATCTTCCTGCACCAGTGCACTCCAGCCTTTCCATTCTGTTAGGGGTCCAGAAGCTGCTGAGTAGCAGGGGGTGGTGGCATCCCATGGCATTTGCTAAAAGCATACAGTTGTAGGATTTTCTGGTTTACTGTCTCTGGTGTGGAAAGGAGAAGGTCCTGTCTCCTAATCCTGAATTGCATGTTAAATATCTGATTACCATTTTACACACTCTGGCAGCCCAAAGGACTCCCAGAGGGACAGCCCAAGGGACAGTGGTGTGGGCAGGAGGAGACAGCCCTACAGAGACTTCATTAAGAAACAGGAAACAAATTGGAAATCACTGTCCAACCTGCAAAAACTGTCAGAGATCAATGGATTATTCTGCCTCACTGTTAATAGGCTCTGGGGAAGTGGCCACGGGCTGGAGTGTGCAAAGTGCTGCATCCTGTAGGCTCCCTCATCCCTGGGCATTCCATCACTACCTGGCTCTGTGTGGTGTTTGGTCCAACAACCTGCCCCTAGATAAGGAAGGCAACCAGGAGCAGCTCTGCCCATTCAAACTGATGCACAGACCTTTAGAGTGTGTTCAGTGAAATGATGGCAAATGCTCTGATCATCCCAACAGCTGCAGAAATGGTGCTTTATAGCTTCAGTCTTTTTTTTTTTTGTCACCTTTTAAATGAGATTCCTTTATTGATCTCTGAAACACAACTTGATCCTTCCCAGGTTGGATAGAAGGTAAAGTGGGAACAATTATGAATGTTCTTAATTTTTGTTGGTGATTTTTTTTTTCTTAAGAAAGAAGAAAAACCAAAGTACTATAGAAAGTCCTACCTTATGCAGAATATGTTCTTCTCTCTTCTCTACTGCTGAATTTATTACAGGTATGCTAGAGGCATCCTAAACTAGAAGCAATGTTTTCAGAAAGTCTTGGTATTCTCTGGTATCAAAAGCTACTGACACAATTGCTGCCTTTGGTTTACCATATCTCCAAAGCAAACAAGAAAGCACCTTGCGAAGCTGCCAAGAGAAAACATGCTAAAACAACAATGTGAGAAGTAACTCAGAGTACAGAAAACCTTTCATATGGATATTGTCATGCAGGCTGCTATTCCTGCTGGCAGGGATCACCTGCTTCTGTTTCTGCCACATAACATCCCAGTGATGATTCCAGCAATGGCTTGCATGGAAAAAGGCGTAGGAAAGTACACATGTATTTTTAGCTATCTTTTTAAAACACAGTTCAGCAGCTGGAGAAAGATAGGAGAAACCAACACCACGTAGGCAATCACACACGATGGAAATTAGGAAGTACTATGTAGACTTCAGTTTCTGAACTTCTAAGGTAAAACATGAGGTTAAACACGGGAACAAATTCTGAGCTTACTTCTTCTGCATCATTTCGTTGAGGATTCCAGATTTGTGCCTCTGCTGCTGTTGGAAGCATCAGAATCTCCTTCATCAAGGTCTACTGTTTGCTTTGCTTGTGGTATGCAACTTTTAACCCAATTCTAGTTTGTTGGTTTTCTTGAAAAATGAAAAAAAAATAAAAAAAGAAAGAAAAGAAGAAAAAAAGGGGAAAAGGGGAAAAGGAAAGGAAATGAAATAAGAATTTTAAAAACCCAAGAAAAATTAAAAATTAAAATCAAAAATTAAAATGAAAGAAGAAAAAATAAAAAAGAAGATATAAGAAGGAAGAAAAAAAGAAAAAAGAAAAAAAAAGAAAAAAGAGAAAAAAGAAAAAAAGAAAAAATAAAAAAGCAAAAGAAAAAAGAAAAAAGTTGAAAAAGAAGTCGGTAAGGAGAGGTGAGGCAAGGCCAAGCAAGGAAATGAGAAAAAGAAGAAAAGGTAATAAAAGGAAAAAAGAGGAAAAAAGGAAAAAGAAAAAAGAATAAAGGTAAAGCAGTTGTAACTTTTCTACGTGGGGATTTTGTGGTGCTCAGACTTGTGAAATGTATCACAGCCTGACTGTTGACCTATTACAACTGCTTGAAGACCTCAGCCAAAAATTCTGATACTGATACAGCAACACATAATCTGTTCAATCTAAAAATAAAGACTGATACTTAGAAAATATTGCACGATTAATTTATTTACAAATATTTCAGCCAGTTATATTTTAGAGAAACTTTTTTCTGAAGACTGAAGAAGAATAAAAGCATAATTCAGAAATTTTAGACACACTGATCAGAAATTTTAGACACATTGACCCTTTGCTGTTCCTTGGAGGTATTTTTAGTGTTGGCTTTTCCTTTTCTGGAAGCTTCTAATGTAACAATACCTTACACCACAGTGCTGATACAGGGATCAGTGATTCATTAAAAGCTAATCCATGAGACATTAGGTTTACAAGTGTCACAGACACATTAGATTTGAGAACAAGGAGGGACACAGTGGTGAAAGGATTGTCAAATATACAGAGAATATCCCCATCAGTGGGTACTACCATTAGTTTTGCAAGAAAGCATTAGTTCTGAAAATTAATGTCATAGGTGTAATTACTGGAAACAGCACTTTAGGAAGTGGTATTATAGCAAGTTAGACTGAAATCAGTCAAAAGACACTTTATTTATTTTTTGCCATTTGAGGTTTAAGCAGCACTCCTTATATTCAGAAATCCCTCAACTGTAAAAAACCCACAAATAGCACATATATCTAATCAGTCTAATAATTCTAATCAGTCTAATAATTCAGCTACCTTTGCTTGCACGTGATGTACATAGAGCTCTTCAGACTAACTCAGGGCTAATTCCTTCACTACGAATGTCAGTCAGATATCTACAGGGTTTGATATAGTCTTTATAGAAAGAGAAAATGGCAGAAACCGCTTTACTTTTCCTCCATGG
Organism: Climacteris rufus; assembly: GCA_013398175.1. Taxonomy (NCBI): domain Eukaryota; kingdom Metazoa; phylum Chordata; class Aves; order Passeriformes; family Climacteridae; genus Climacteris; species Climacteris rufus. The sequence goes on along the minus strand of VZRZ01003844.1, from coordinate 1,667,215 downwards.
ATAGTCGGTAAAGATTCTCGCCCAAGTACTCGAGCCTCTCCCTTTGTTCCAAGTCCTGGTACAAGCCCTTGGGCACCTTGCTCAGGCCGTACACCAAGCCGAAGAGGCAGCCGGCGATGGACCCAGTAGCTGCGCTTTCCCCTGCAGGTTTAAGCACAATTGGAAGGGTCTCTTAGTGTCACCTTCACATACACAACCAAAAAACTCTGCGGCACAGAGGAGGGAATGATACTCCACACTGGTGGAGCGTGGTGGGGACATTGGGTCAGTCCCAAAGGCATGCAGACCCCGTGTTCTGCCCCTGGCAGTACAGGTGAGGAGGCCTATGAAAGAAAGTGATACCAAGGCAAGCACATGGAGATGCTGCTGTGGTGTGAACTGCTGGGCTGGGAGCTCACTTGGTTTTGAGAAAACCTACCCCAGCACATGAGCTCTTGCAAGCAGGTAGCCATTGGCAGGAAAAAGGAGGGAATAGTAGTTGCAGGTATCTCTGCTATGTAACAAAGGTCCTGGACTGCAGAGTGCCCCTTCCATCCCCACAGCTCAGCACAGCACTGTACAGGCTCTAAAACATCCAGCCTTGCTGAGGAGCATTGATGCTCTGTGTGTGCAGTGGGTTTGTGCCTGCTGGGGTCTGCAGTGAGGGACTGAACTCTCACCACTGTCTTGGGGCAGGTGAGAGACCCAGACCTGCTGCAAAGGGCCTACACCATGCAGGGAGGGAGTGGGTGATTCAGGGCTGGGGTTCTGCTCCCCTGGCTATGCTGGCTCTCCCAAAAGCCCAGCAAGATGCATCTGTTAATGAGAAATTTCTCTTTCACAAAGTTGTAGAAGTATTTAATTGTGTACCTCTAAGTGCTGGATTTGATTTGCCTGGCAGTTGTTTGGGTGCTGTATTATTTTTCTCCCTTACTTGGTTTCTCTAGGTGCAGCTAAAAGGTTGTTTTGCCAAAGGTGCTCATGTTCTGTCAGGAACTGCCAGCTCTTTAGAAAGCCCTGCTGGATTTACTCCTCATGCACTTCTGGCAGAACCATGAGACGTAGATAGAGCAACATTTCAAAAGTGCTGTAAACAGTTTGTGTGGCACCTGCTGCCAGAAGAATGGGGTTTGAAGGATAAAACCAGAGGTGAGGATGTTACAGACAACATGGCAGATTGGCCAACAGAGGCAGCTGACAGCCAGCAGGGCTCTATCCTGGCCCTGGGGAGGGAGCAGGGAGTGGGAGGCACAGGGAACCCTCACCTCCATGGAACATGGAGCGGTTGCAGAGCTCTGTCCAGTCCCCGCCGCAGCCCATCAGGGCATCGTACGCGATCATGGGGGCATCGTGGCCTCGTCTTCCGCCCCGGCCTTCGGAGCTCCACCGCTTGTATGTCTGTGGAGATACAGCACTGTCAGGGCAGGGCACTGGAAATGGAGGCATGGGCCACTTGGCCATGTCTCTCCTGCTAAGTGGAAGTAGCTCTTTGGGCTGGGAAAGGGTGGCAGGGGCCGTGCCACCGCCACCGCGGCGTGCGGCGTGGGATGAGCCACAGCAGCAGCTCCAGCAGTCCCGGTGATGCCTGAGGTGCGGGTATAAACCTGCACTCCAGCTTAATACACTGAGTTCTTGGCAGGCCAAGAGGCTAGCTTGATTTAAGCAAGCCAAAACTGTCAAAAAGTAAATCAAGATTGATTTCAAGTTCACATGCTAGAAATTTCTTATCATTTTAGAAATTAAGGTTGGTAAGGACATACTTTGTCAGTCCTCTTCTTGCCTCTGGGAAATATTCTCAACTCCCCTTGTTGCACGTTTCCAAATGTTTCAATTAGCCAAGTTTTCATGGGGGCTGAAAATGTTCTGATTCAGTAAATTCTTTAGGGCTTAGTTTCAGACTGTGTTAATTCAAGCCCCCTTCTCTTTTTCTTGCCGAGCCTTTTGTCTCCTCTTCTACAAGCTCTTGTTGAACAAAAGGGAAAATAATCTGCAATAATTTGCAAATGTAAGAAACATTTCCTCCCCAGGAAAAGGAAGAAAAAAAAGAACACCAAACCCACAGTGAGGTTTGCAAAGGTAAACTGGATTTTCTCTATGCCAGGTGCCTCCAGCCCTAAATCCCCAGATTAACTCAACACTAATAAATTTAAATTTACAAAATGCCTTCCTATTAAGAAATGGACAGCTTCATGTCCTGAAGTTTAGGTTATACCATGTCAAGTTGAATTCTTGTTGTTTGACAGGCTCTTGGCTTCTGCAACCTGTATGAAGGGTTTGCATTTCTCTCTGTTCACTTTCACCTCAGCCATTTCATACTTGGTTGAAGGTTATCTACACATACATCAAACACGGCAGAGAGTCAGACTACAGCTTCACTCTGCTGCTTGCTTTTTTTTTTTTTTCTGTTTAGAGAGATTACTTATGCCTTTGTGGTGTCCTCTGCCCTGTGCAAATTTGCAGTCTTGTAGCTGCAGTTGGATGCTGTTGGAGGAGCACTGACACACAAAGGCAAGAGGGCTCAGCATGGAGGTGCTGTTCTGGGTGCTCGGCCAGGCAGCTCAAGTGTTGCTCTAGTTAGTCCTTCTCATCCTTGAGGCTCTGCACACATCCAATGTCATCTCGCCTTGCTGAAACAGCTTTACATTAGGAATAGCTGTCCTCAGGACCAAACCTGGGAGGACTTAACTGCACCAAGGCAGCACTTCCCGACTTCTTCCTTCTCCTTCCAACTCCAGCGCCTTTGTGCAGTCCTGTGCTGTGCTGTGGTGCCAGCCCAGCTTCCCTCGGCTGGGCCAGCAAGGACCTAGTACTTGGATGGGGTGTCCACATGCGCTCTCCCGCTGAAGGCACTGAGCTGCTGCCAAGCCTAGGAGGTAATTCACACGTCCCCTCCTCGCTGTCAAACCTGGCCGCCAGTAATTACAGCTGCCTCTGACTTCCTTCAGGAGCTGCTGCTGGCTAGCACTCCCTTTACATTCTTTTTTTTTTTTTCTCCTTTCTGGGTTCTTTCACCCTGCTGGTGTAAGCAACTCCATCTTAAGGCAACAAGGTCCTCATAATATCATAGTCCTGGATGACTTTGGTTTGGTTCCTCCCTCATTTGTAGCACATTGTGTCCATCACAAGAAAGTGAGCCAAGCAAGTGTTTAGTTCGCAGAAGCAAGGCTGACCCCAAGTGTGGAGCAATGTCTGCCCATTCACTATGTATCTAATCTCTTCCAAATGCACATTACTGAAAAATTATATATACCAGCTTATACACAATGTGGCCTTTGCTGCTAAGCATTTCAAGGTGTGATTTCTTTTAGGGAGGGAAATCCCTTTGCAACATGGTCAGATCAATGCAAGCCACATTTCAGGGCTTCACTTTCACATACGGCTGGCATTGTGCCTGCAGAAAGGTGCATCTGGCCAAGCAGGAACATGCACATGGTTGGCAAGGGTCATGCCAGATATTGGTGCTTTATTAATTGCATGTGGAAAGGCAACTGGCTATACTCCCAAACACAAGGGAACAGCTACTCTGGAGGGAATGCAAAGGAGAACGCTCCTGGGACAAAGGCAGGCAGAATGGTTACCTTCTCCTCATTTATTCTTTCCATAGCTATTAACACACTAATGAAGTCTCTCAACCTCTGCCAGGCTGTGATCTCTGGCTGGTGGTGGAGTTTGATGGTCAAGCACCATTTTTCCTTTCTTGTTCATCAAAATAAATAGCTCAGTAGGCCAAAACAGTTGGGCTAGGGTAATGAAGGTGAATTTTGCTTCTGCATTAGGAATTAATGCAGTTCTCTCTTGAAATGGTCATGGGGAATTACTGTTTGGTTTAACCTCTCCTAAAGCTGTGCTAAGACTCCAGTAGTACTGGAAAAAATATAGAACTAGTAGCAAATTCTTGGCACTGAATTAGTAAAATAAACCTGGAAGGGAATCTATGCTTTATGTTTAGAGTGAGCAATTTCTTATTATCCACAGTCAACTTCACTTCCAGAGGCACCTTTCACTGCATAATCACCTAAAAATACACAAAGTGACTTCTCAGAATAGAACTATTCTTGAGTAGTCTGGAAAAAAAGGACTGATTTATGGGAAAAGGTGACAAGAACCACGTACTTATTGCTTAGATGCTAAGTGGAGAGCTTTGGGAGGTGCCAGCACATATCAGATAGCTGTAAACACCAGGGAAGAAAACACATTTCTCTCGAGTTAAGAAGATATAACCAGTAAAGAAAAGATCATGTACACTATAAAATAGTATCTCATGGAATGTGGTGAAACACCATCTCTCAAGACACTTATAACTAGCTTGGCATAGCCCATGTTGGCAGAGAATCACTTGGGATGTCTGTCTTCTGCTCAAAGGACCAAAAATCATAGACTTGTGTGGGTTGGAAGGGACCTTAAAGACCATTGAGTTCCAATCCCCTGTCATGGGCAGGGACACCCTCCACTAGACATGACCAAATCCAGCTTGTAATACTTGGGGGGATTTTTGTGGGACTCTGGCCACAGCTCCATTAGGCTTTAATGAGAAGCCCAGACAAGACATTTGCCTTGTCCACCTCAAATAATCATGGCCTATGTTTTGTGCCTGCTCTGGGCACCACACCATTAAGTCTGCCACTCTGCAATCAAAATTTTCTCCCATTGCAGCAAACCCAGGACTGGTGACAACTGCTTTATTTTTTTAATGCTAACACATACCTGAGCTGAGGATGGGAGTTGTTTTTTCTTTCTTGAAATTCCAGGAAAAAAAAAAAATAAAGATTTCCTGACTACTCTAAGAGTGGAATCAGTTAAAAAAATAGTAAATAGTGGTGCATTTCTTTGAAAATATCTCTGTTGGTTCAGAGCCATCCCAAGAACTTTTGGAAGCTGCAGTTACCTTTTCTCTCTCCTCTGCATCATAATTGTCTGGAAACACAGGTTGATTCTGATTTTCCTCATTGATTTCTCTCTCCTCCAAATAAAACTGCCACTTGGCTTCGAAATAAAACCAGTGCTCCTGATATTCTGAAGGCAAAAGAAATTAATTAATGTAATATTTTATTTTGACAACATTTGCAGTTCTACTTTGACCTATTATAAGGATAGTGACAGTATTGACTGACATGAAACCCCAGGTATTTTAGAGTAATGTACTGCATATATACTAAGTATATATGTATGGAGTGGGACATTTAATCGTAATCAGAGGATGTGAATGAAGAAAATACTTTCAGAATTTTGTGCTATTTTAATGGTAAGTAAGATATATCAAGATGACATGAGAATTTACTGAGGAGCACTTCAAGGAAAAGGTAAGACAGCAAAAATAAAATAACCCATTCTTTGCCAATGTTTTTATTCCTTTATTATGATTAAAGAATATCTAAAAATGCTTGCACATCCTAAATACAAATTGCCACTTACCTCAGTTACCAACTTTTAGTCACATAAATTCTCCAGTATTTCTGTTCTGTTTTCATAGTATTTCTTGTGTGATCATTCAGGAAAAGACAGATAGGAAAGGCCAAAATTCCCATATTATAATACATATCAGATGTAGCAAAAGGGATAAATAACATATACATTGCCCATAGGAATAAGCCTTTTTTAATAACCATATATCTTTCTCCTCTTTTCTCCTCATGTGAGTTTGGGAAGTGATCTCTAACAATGCTTAATGTTCCACATGTAAAAAAACTTATTAAATTTAGTTTATTTTCAAGCCAATGCTTTTGTTCATGATTTTTATAAAGGCTTAAAAAGGCACCTAAGTCAGTCACTGAACTGTTAAGCACATACATGTGCACCTGCCTGCAGAATTGAGGCCTGAGGGAAGCACTGCCTGGCAAGCTGAGGGGGGTTAGGAGTTAGAGAACAGTGAGATGGCCCAGGTGGCTAAGTGTGCCAAGGCAAACCAGCGATTTGGTATGGATGTAAAACAAAATTGAGCATTCCCACTTCCTCCCTGTCTGTCTCCTGCTTAGCTGCTCAGTGGTGCATGCTGCAAGTGGCTGAGGGGCGCACACACAGCCAAACCATTCCTCCGAAGGACATAATCTGATTTTGCTCCTTTTCCTAAAATGCCACACTTGTTACTCTCTTTGTCAATTAAATCATTAAGTAGGGCCTTTCTTGTAAAATACCCAAGCTGCTCTGTATGACCTGATACTTTCACAAAGTTGTCAGCTGCCAGTGCCTGAGCCCCAGACAGCAATGAGCCTGCAACCACGTGCCTGAGACACCTGGAAATGCCCAGCTGGCCTTTTTCTGAGTCTGTGACTGAGTTTGGCCTCATTTCAAAGAAACCATTCACCAGAAACCTAAAAAGGCGAGGAAAATGGAATGAAAGTGCACTCACAGCCATCAGGCCAAAGAAAGCACCTAGATGCGTCTACAGCATCTAGAGGAAAACTACAAATGTAAACAAAGCAAATGTAAACTATCGACACCCACTCCAGCAGTTGGTTATGATTGTTTTTAGAAATATAAGGAGTGACCCGACAGGTTTCTGTCTTTGGTGTTGTTGGTGGTGTTGTTTGTTTGTTTGTTTGTTTTTTCCTAATTCCCTTATGACAATAAACCATAAATACCTCAAAAATTAATGTTTTCTATGTAGCACCTTGACAAGCAAGGAAATATGATTATTCCACAGGCTCAGAAACAAAGGGATCAAGCAGGTGCTGGAGATTTTTATTGTGTGGACCTGTAGCATGGTCAGAATCCCATGCCACTAACGCAGCAAGGCTCTGCGCCATCCCTCAAGCCCAGCTGAGATGATGGTCACATTCAGGTCCATGGAACTCTCTGGCCAGTAACAGCAACTGGATATCAGAGAGGGGTGTAGAGTCGAACTCTCTGTGACACGGATAACAAACACCGTGTTTGTTATCCACGGGGGATAATACAGCTAAAATAGTATTTTCTAAAACTGGAGGACTCTGTTTGGCAGGATTTCTTTGCAGCGCATCTCGCCAGCCAAGGAGCTTAACTTTAATGCAGGACACTTTTCCTGCTACCAAAATAGGATGAAGCTCAACAATACGGGCTCTAGCCGGAGGGCATGCCTCAGGAGTCCAACACACATACCTCCACACCGAGGGGTCCTGCTCGGGTGGAGTGACAGGGACCTGCTGCACAGCCACTCAGAGACACGCTCGATCACATTAATCCTGCACCTGCTCCTCATGGGTCTCTGCTAAAAAAATCCTGGTGTGCAATGAGGCGCAGACGAAAATGCAGGGTCTTTCAGAAAGGCTGCCTGGTGCTCCTTTCAGACTTTAAAGCAGCAGCTTTTCTTCATGGGTAAATTTTAATTTCTGAGTGCTCTTGAGTAAAGATTTCCACTGAATTCAGTCTTTCTCAACAGCTGTCCCTTAATCTCTTTCCTTCATGTTTCAAGGTAATGATACTTATCTGCCCATGGCAGGTCTCACCATTACAAACACATTCCCTGGCAAGAAGGGACTAAAATACCTTTGCCCCAAAGACCACATACATAGCAATAATAAAGTACTAGTATCAAGCTCAGTAGTTGTATGACACACTGTTGTTTTAAAACAAGGATACAATAGGTTGTATCTTAAATATTTGTTCAGAAAAGCAACAAGTCAAATCTGAATTTGTGGTCAAAAGCTAACTCTTGATCAGGAGACATCTGCAAGTGAAGTTTTCCTGGCAGGATGAGGAGTGTCAGTGATTTTTCTTATGGAAAGTGTTGAACTGCACTAACTGATGGAAGGGAGCTGAATAATTCATATCTCAGCAGTCAGTTTGCCTAATAACCTTCTAAATATAATTTCCTTTCTCTGCGTGCCCAGCAATCTCTGAAGACTTCCTAAAAATAAAACTATGGACAGTCATTGCTGTTTTGCTTTTTATTTTTGCCACCAGTATACCAGGCAACTAGTAGAAAACTGGTAGAAAAAGGTGGCACCACTGGTGAAGAGCTGAATTCTCTGAGCAGAGAAAGTAGGAGGACAGCGTGTGGAGGGAGGAGAGGGGGGAAAGCAGCAAGATGGAAAGACTAGGGAGTGACATTTCTTCAGTGCCTTTCCAGCTAAATACAGTTTTAAGAAAATAAACTCTCGATTCAGATTCAGTACCTGCCATGTGACGAATGGTCTTCTTGCAGTATTCTTCAGCCATTGGCACAACCTTCATCATCTCTCTACCCCACTGCACAAGGGGTTTCCCTTGTATTGCGTACGCCACAAAGAGAGCTGTGCAAAGGGACCCTAGAAAACCTGGAATTCACAAATAACAAGGATTATCAGTGTGCAGTCTGTGCTGGTACCATCCTTGTTGTCCTTGTCTTATTCCTCGTAAAATCGTCAGTGAAATGCCTCATGGCTGTCAGGTAGATTAACAAATGTACACAACCCATCTCCACCTGTTTGCAGCCTGACCTGTGGCATGTTGAGATTATTGGCTAATGTGTGGTGCCCATTGGTTTGCAATGTATCTTACACAGAAGGGAGCTTCTGTTCTCAGTGGTGTAATGTGATAGAAATTGAGGTAGGGGTCAAAAATAAATGTAATCTACCAATGCGATACTGAAAATCTTCTAATTGAAGTAATATGAAATAATTGACTTGCATAAAGTGTTTCAATTATATATAGTTTTCAACTGTATCAGCTTGCTTACAGCATCATGCAGCTCAAGAGCAGTGTTTGCTAAATCTAACACTATTTCTGGCTCATTTCACTCTAAGGGGAAAAAAACCATGTCCCCTTAGAGGAAAGAAGAAATTGGCAAGAAAGACATGCTGTATGCTGCCCTAGAGTGTATGCCTCCCTCCTGTATGTCTTCTACTTTGGTTACAAATATTTCAATACTGTAAATATTGCAAATATTGTAACTGTTGATGGGCACTCAACATTTCCATGATGCCAGAAACAGGAGGGCTCGTTTCTCATATTTGTTTGTGCTCTTGGCATTCTGTGAAGGGCAACAAAACCAACCTGGTGCAGTGTGCAAAAGAAGCTTAAGAAAACCAGTCAGTCATTTAAATAAATCCCAGGTGAGAAAAGAAGTGTGTACTTCTCTCAGTGCATGGGTCCAAAAGGTTCACTCCGTGCATAGAGGTAATCATGAACTTTGTGTGTTTTGGAGGATGTAAAACCAAATTATTTCAGGAGGTGACAAGTCCAGATGAGGCAATTACTAATTCTCTCTGCCACAAGACCTGCAATACTGGGTCAGGCCCAAGGCACATCTAACTAGAGTCCAATAGACACTCTCATAAAGAGTAAAAGCCCGGGTACGGCCAGCTCAAAGGGTCTCACTCAGATAGACAGCATCTAGCCCAGATGCCAAAAAGATCCTTGAATGCCACATTTACCACGAGGGTGGCATCAAAGGGTTTAGAGTGTGAATCAAAGGGTAGCAGGGGGCAGTGGTACAAATCAGTGCAGAGGATGGCAGAGGCTGGGGTGTGCCCTGAAGGTTTTCCAGGGGCTGGCAGTTTCCTCCCGCCTGCTCCCTGGGCTGTCTGTGCCCTCTGTGCTGCTAGGCTAGTTTAGGGCCATTTTAATTACACAGCTTGATTGATTTTGACAGAGACAGCCCTTCTTGTCCGCTTGGCCTGGTCTCCTTTGAATCCAGGCATATCAGTGGACTTTGCAACTGCACGTAGTAGCGAGGTCTGAGGCTTCACTATGCAAAACACGGGGAAGTATTTCCTTTGTCTGCTTGTTTCAGCCCTGACTGACACAGTGGTTGGGTTTTCTGAGTCTCTGAGTTATGAGGATCACAGCTGGCATTTCACTGACGTGTTTCAGGAGGGTAGTGAGGTGCATGTGGCCCTTCCATCCCTCTCGTCCCTGCCCCGCTGTGCCACTTGTCTCTTTTCCCAGCTGAAAACTCCTTCTTGGTGTAATTTCTCCTTGTATGGAAACTTGGATCCTCCTTGCTGCCATTTTTTCTGGGTCTCATAAGCCCTTTCTGATGTGAGGCCCACTGAGTGGAAACAGTCTTATGGCTGCTAATGCACCATGGACTTTACATATCAGCTTAATTTTCTGCTTTGTTTTGAATCTCTTTCCCTTAATTTTATGCCATCCTGATGGCTTTTCTGACTGCTTCATAGCACCGAGCATGTTGAACATGTCACCATTCATTATGGTTTTATTTATTGCTGTTTAAAATGGACAGAATGAATACACATTTACATAGCATAAAATCATCAAAATGACAGACCTGAATATTAAAAACAACATTAAGTCTGCTTATTTATGTTTTGTTTAGAAAATGTTTCAGATCATATCCTAAAATATGTGAAGTTAGATTTTTTTGGCTTACTACCTTTACCTACAGAGATTGGATATGACAAAACCTGCCAAGAGAAAAATGTTATTATCCCCTGAACCATAAATTTGCATGATAACAGTGAGTCATCTAGATGTACATGAACCCTAAAATTTGATCAGGGCAACTAAGATGAATATGCTTTGGACAAGGCAAGTTGGGTTTAGATATTGGGATTTTAGGAGAGAAAAGAACCATGCCTGAGGATGCTGTCTGCATAATATACAAGCAAATATATAAGCCCATATAAGTAATATACACATGCATATTTTAACCAAGCAAAGTTCAAACTGAGGCCTTGGAGCCTGCAGAGCAGAAGTGGTTTAACCAGGGGAGTTCACAGGAGCCGTGTTAGTCCCTGCAGAAGAGAAAAGCTGCCTTAGGGATGTCAGCAGGTATTACCTGTGGGGTGGTTGTGAGTCATTCGTCCACATTCAATGCTCACTTCAATAAGTGACTCCAGCCTTTCTGGCTTCCAGTATCGCATCCCTAAACACATGGCTTTTGTGGAAGCTCCAAATCCAGAACCTAAAGTAAAAAGATAACAGCAAGCATTTAAAAGGAAATGGATCTCACACAAATATGTTGGTAAAATGTGAAACAAGCACACTGCATTAATTCATCTCGTGTGGGAAGGGAACTCCTAAGGTAATGGAAAATTAACATGCAAAATCAGTTACAAGTTTTGAAAGTTGCGTGTGAGGAAATTTACTCCTACATAGTCATTCTGGTTTTACAGGTATATTCCAACATAATCAAGTGCTACAAGGAGCATAGTGAGTTCAGAAAGCAGTGTGCTCTCTTATTCATAGCACTTGTTTGATCCAAACTCTCATCCCATCTTCACTCATTCTTGGCTGACACTGCTGTTTTGCTTGCTCCTGGTGCCAGCACTAGAAACAGAACTTTGAGAAACAGATAAATTTTTCCCACACGCTTATAGCTGTAAGCGCACAATTAAAACACGTTATATGAGCTTCACAGTTCACCTTACAATTTTAATGCATGTTTCATCCTAAAGAGCCTCACCAGTTTCTGCTACATACAAAAATAATGTGTCCAAAAGAAACTAAAGGCTACAGAGCCAAATCCTACACAGTTAGGCAATGTCAGAACTGATGTTTCCCATGCAACCTGAAATTAGCACTTGTGATACAGCCTGCACTTAGCAACCTTGGTCTTGGGAATATCTGCCTCTGTTCAGCACAGAATTTATTTATTGAAGAGCTAATTCAGAATTTCTTTTAATCCTCAGCACTGAGCTCATGATCCCAGGTGTTCAACTTTTAAACACTTCATTGAATGAAGTTAAACTTACTAATGAGTTTCTCTGCAGTACTTATCACAGTAATATCAGGATCCCACAGAAGTTTTAATGAGCTTATCTTCACAAAGCACCAGTGAGGTGATTATCTCCTCTTTGCAGCTGGTGAGCCAATGCCCAAAAAAGCATTAACTCATTGCAGGCAACCACCCTGAGATGGATAGGCTTCGATTTTTCAAAGCACTTGGCATTTTTCAGCACTGTCTTTGCTCAATCACACTTCCCAGTGACCTTGGAATAGCTGAGAGCAATCAGCATTTCTCTACTTGGTCCCCGGAAGATAAGGGGTATATTTATGCTACCTAATTTTAGCCTATGTGAACCTGCATTAGGAGCACAATCTCCTTGTCTTTCCCAGATAGGCAGCATGGAGAAAGGCTGTGTTCACTAGTGTGTATGATGGCATAGTAGGAGCAACTCATGGGACAGCGTGAATTGAAGCAGCAGATGCCGAGGAGCCATGGTCAGAGCTTCCCCTCACTTATCTGGAGAAGGGGCGTCTGCTGCTCCCCTGGGCTTTGCCTGCTGTGGATGCAGAGCACCAGGGACTCTCTTGGAACACCTCTTGCCATTTAATCTCATCACAAGTGGCTCCAGCTCTGGTGTATTAAGATTATGAGTGTGATCCAAGTGTGCTAGCGGGCATAGCAGGAAGATCTACTTCAAGCCAAACTGAAGCCTGAGCCAAAATAACATAAGCCACCTATTGGCATTTCCAGGTGCAATAACTGAATTTCTCTCTGAGAAAAAGAGCTCTTCTTCTCCCCTGAGAGCAGATAAAACTGTCTGCCTATCCTACAGATCTCATAGAAACCACATGGAAGAGTCAGGAAGGAAATCCAGTCTCCCAGGGCACTGGCAGAAAGTATCTTTTCCTGCTTGCAAGACCAAACTCTTCATTAAATTGTCTGCTGACACAGAGTAGCACATGAAAATCTTCACTGTGCAAGCCTTTTTTCTCCAAAGGACACAATCCATGCTGGTTATCCAAGAGGGGAGGCTCTTGCTCTACACAAAGCTGTTAATGAAATAACATCTCTCAGTATATCCCAAGTGGAGAATGTACTACCATCATCTCACTGATGGTCTGGAGGAGCTTGTCTTTGCAACCTCATTGTGTCTGGGAAGTTCCATTAAAACCTTGTGCAGAATTAGACAAGTAAAACTGGTAACAAAAAATTCTGTCACATGGAGTAACATTAAACCTGGGCAGAGCTGTTAACTCCCATGTCTCAGTGTCTACCATTTGAACCAAGGACATAAGGGACAGCAAGACTAGTCCAAGCAACAAGTGTGACACACGTAACAGCATAAGGACTGTCCTGCATGATCAGACCAAAGGTCAAGCCAACTCATCATTTCTGACAGTGGCCAATGAAGAGGACACTTAAGAGAGAGTAAAAGAAAACTACAATGACACCATCCCTTCGTATTAAGCTGCTGACAATTTGTCTCCCTGATCCAGGAGGCATCTGGCTATTCATCTTTCTGCTTAATAACCCTTGAAGGATTTCCCTGGGATGAATTTGCCCAGCTCTTTTTTGAACTCACATGAACTGTAGCATCTGAAAATTAACATTGGAAAATAGTTATGCAGCTTAATTAGGTGTTGTGTGAAGTCCTTCCTTTTGTGTACTCTGAGCTCATGACCTTCTACTTTCATCTGAAGTCCATAGTTGCTGGCCTGAAGGAGACAGTGATTTTTTGCTGTATCTATTCATGTTTCCCAGTTATTTTCATTTTTGTTCATGCTCTACATTATTCTTTTTTAGTATGCAATACCTGAGTGTGATTTTATTCACTCTACATCTGTAGAATAACAAAGATGAGGGTAATGGCGGCTAACCCCTGAAGAGGATGTGCCTTTTGTGACTACAGACCATTCTGCGTGAGAACTTAGAGCCCAGCACCTTTATCTCCTGTGTATCTGCAGCTTAACCTTCTCTTCATTTTTTCCCCTCAACTTTCTGCATTTAACTCACACTTTTCCCTCCTGCTGCTCTGCCAATACCACCAGCAAAAGGACATTGTCCTCAAGTGCTTCTAGGAAGCCCAGAAGTTGCTTCCATAGCTACAAATAAAGACTTGCTTGGATGCTGCAGTCTCAGCCTGAAATACACACGGTAGAGGTAGAGCCCAGCTATTTGACCCACTGTTTGACTGGCCTTTCACAGTGGCCCCAAAAGCAAACCTCTGGCTCAGGGTTACTACCTGACTTAGATTTTGATTCCAGTTCTACATCAACTACTCTCTTCTGAACAAGTGGAGGTTTTGGCAACGGAGCAAAACATTTTTTGCTGCTTCTCAGAAACAGCAGACTCGTCTGCATCAAAACTTTAAACAAATACTGACAGACAAACAGAGGCAAACACTTAATGGAGAGAATTTTAGCCTTGCACTTAGCAATGTCATAAATTGTAAACAAGCTCTTAAAATGGAAGGTGTTAGACAGTCTTGGGAATGTTTTCTGGTGGTCTCAGGAATCGCACCAGGCTCTAACATAACCCAGGTATCTCTGCAACAAGTGTGGCAATGAGCATGACATGAGGTGGCAGAAACACACAGGGCAGTTTGACTTAGGGATTCAGTGTGCTGACTAAACCCACAAGAATTTGAGCAGAGAAGCATCACATAAGCAAGGCAAAATTACCTAAGCAAAGTCCATGAACGCTGGACCATGAATTATTGCTGGAAGCAAGATAAGATAGAATGACCATAGCAAATCAGCCTTTTGATTCTAGCCCACCCAAAATATAATATAACTTCTAGGCATTCAATGCTAGGCATTCAGTGCCTGTGGCATGTTTTTGCCTTATAAAGAATTTGGTGCAAATACAATTAAAAGTTAATTATGTCTATAGCAGTATCATAGTAGACAGAACATCTCCAGCTGAGGCCAGTGGTTCTTTTGCTCTCAGGGTGAAAAAAGCCTCCTTGAGATGTTCAGGATGCTTATTTCTCAGACCAAATGGAGAAGGTGGCTTTTTGGGTCTCAAGGCACGAATTAATTTTAGGTTCTTCTAGCCCAGAGTATCTCCAAAGCAGATAATCCATCATAGAAAGCTGGGGAGGAGGAAGGCTGAAAGAAGAGACATAGCTCCAACACAGCAGTGTATCAGGGAACAGTCATACTCAACTTCTTGTTGAACAATGTTAAGAGCTGCTTGGGGCCAACAGCAGGTCCCACAATTATTTTCACCAAATTTTATCCACTGTCAACCAGAAAACACATGACAACTGCCAAAGGGGCGCTTTTTCAGATCTGCCTGGCTGATAGCAGGGTGGGAAGAATACACCCTTTTTGCTCCCAGCAGCTGTTGTGAGGAGTAGGGGACAAGTGAGAGATGCTTTTTGAGTCAGAGAAAACTGGCTGCAGAGACCCAGAATAGCCATGGCATCGTGCCACCAGGTCTTTGCCACGGTGTTGCATCAACACACAGTTCTGTTGAGCCAGTGTGTTCTGCAGTGGTAGTGTCACACCGACACAGCCAATATCAGTGTGAGCTGCCACCATTTCATGGCTGTCCGGGTCTACCCCCTCTGATAACAGGGTGTCTCTACAGGCTTTCAACATTAATTGCACTGTATGTGTGTGTGTGTATGCAGAGTGGCATGCATGTTATTTAACTTGAAGTTTTAGTCATTGCAAAAGTAAATTATCATAAACAGAGAGAGGGTCAGGGGTTTGTAAATCAGGCTAGGAATATCAGGGATTACCAGCAAAATAGTAACAGTTTTAGCAGGGCATCCAACTGGAGAAAAGTCTCTGCTTTCTCTCCAGTGAACATGTTGGTGCTTAGAGCAATTTATAGGCCTGGCATTTTGTTTCAGAACGGGTATCACTGAAAAGATCCAAGTGTACAAACGTTTAAATGAAAAATGGCAGAAAATATTTCTTAAAATAACCATTAAACTCAAGGACAAAGATCTGGACCCTGAGGCACAGAGCCAAGGACAAAGTCTCTTTAAATAGATGTTAAAGAGGGAGGGGTTCACTTACAAGAGGACACAGTGCCCTACAGAAGGAATTCTTGGCAGATCCCTTGTCATCCTCAGGCGAACATGGAAATGTTTCAGGGGTAGGGCCTTTGATGTCGGGGGGGAAAAGGAAACAATTTCCAAATAGCCACAAACAACGAGAGCACACAGGAGCTGCGAAAGGAAGGCGGTACCGTACCCTTCTCATTGAACGGTGTGTGCCAGGCCAGAAGGTGGTTGTCTGGTTTTAATTCCCTACAGCCTTCGATGGTAGCAGGGTCTGGCCGCCTGCCTGAGAGCTTGTCGATAGCATCCACATAGCGCTTTACCAGCTCCCGGTACAGGTCTTCTAAACACCAGTAATCTGCTCAGAGGAGGGAAGAGAAGGTTGTTGTGAAGGTAGGAGAGCAAAAAACCACAGAAAACATACAAGCAAGCTCACTATGCATTTAAGAAATATTCCTGTTTCCACTTCCAAGACACCAGGGCATGTTTCTGGTGCCGCTGTCGACACATTTTTACACAACATGAGAGCAGGTTGTAGGGAGCACGGTCTTGACTCTCAATTCTCACCTTTCCCTCCGTTCCTTTCCACATTTAATTCCTTCATTGGAAGGATGAAGACATTCTGTTAATCAACAGTAGCTGCTCAGGGCCTTTATTTAAGCTTTGTGGTGTGAAGTAATTACAGAGATGTCCAACCGCCAGGTGACAGCGTGGCCACCATGGGGTCTGGGAAAAGCCAACTGTGTCTGGCTCAGCTCCTGCCTTTACAGATGTGAATCCAATTTAAAAATGAAAGCTCTTTTTTTTAAATTACCACATGACAGAGTTACTTTAAGAGGTATGTATGACTAGACACAAAAGCAAACTAGCAACCTCCTTTTTTTAATCTGTATGTTATATATAATAATGTATAGGTCTTTCATGCAGGGATCCAAATATCAGTACAATATCAAGAACAGTGAGCTTTTATAAAAAATATTATAAAGATCAGTAAGAATAGTAAATCCCTACAGTCTGTAGCATTTCCATCAGATAAATTTTGTTTTGTAATAAGTTCATTAACAATATCCCTTTGTAAATTATTTTTACCAAGTCCTACAATCTTGCCTAAGGAGGAACCTTCCCCCTGTTGAACATATACTGTTTCTTCAGTATAGCTGCTTCTCTCGGCTGGTGTTGTCTGTCATTGGGCTTGAAGAGTCCTGCCCTTGATTCTTGTCAAGGAAAACCTTCCACTGGCACCTATTATAGCTGTGTAATCAGTGGGAACAGAGTAGGCCAAAGGGATTTATCCACTTACATATTTTCTATGTATTTAGAAAAAGTCCATTTAATATTTGGTTTGATGCCCAGGTTGAATGATACAACAGGGGAAGTTCTTCTTAAAATATCTTCATTTTGTCAGAGATGATGAATTCTTGAAATCTACAGAAGCAGTTTAACTTAAGAGAAAGTTTGGAATCCCAGAAGGCAGAAACACTGTGAAGTACCAGTTATGCAGGCAGGCAAATAAAGAAGATGAAGGGTAGAATAAAGAGTCCTCTGCTTTCACATAAAATAATACCCTACCAGTTACACTGACCATCCCACGTACAATCCTAAAGAAACAAGACACTTTCAAGCTGCCAGTTCTTTCCAGATTTAGGAGTCAGGTGTCACTGTTTATCCAGATGGGAGCCAGGAGCAGGATTTAGTGCCTGGTGGTTCCTGCAGAAACCTTGTCCCCAGAGCCAGAGTCCCTGTGGTCCAGCACTTCCAGGCTGCTCCAGCCCACCATGGAGCCAGATTGCTGTCTCATCCATCAATAGGACAGGTTCTTTCTTTACAAATTAATTCATTTTTTTTGAAACCCATGTTTAAGTAAGAGAGGAAAAGGCTTTCCTTGTTACAGGGTGATGCTGTTCTTGTTCCTCCTTTATGGGCCAGATCCCTCCTGGAAGCACATGTTTTGTTTATCCTTCATTGTTAGATCAACCTTTCAGTCAGTGCACACAGTAGATTTGGGGAGCACCAGCTCGATCTGCAGCAGCACCCACAGCCCCAGTTGCTTCTGGCCATGCCTCTCCTGGGATGTTCTCCCTGCAGCCGCCTAAGTGCTGGCCACAATGCCCTCCCCAGGTGAGAGTTGCCTTTGTCCTTAACACAAACCTGCACCTCTCGCTTGGCTGCTGCCTCAGCCTCAGGCTGGGGCTCCCCAGGCAAAGGGACTTCAGGGCTTTAAGCCGAGGGCGTGTTCGTCCCAGCCTGAGTATCCTGCAACTGCAAGGATGCTGTGGCCAGCAGGCAGCCAGCCAGGCAAACAGGATGTGCAGGGAGCAGGGCAGTGAACGACAGAGGTATTTTTATTGCTTATTTCTTCTCCTCTCTTCTTGTTCTTGTTCTTTTTTTTTTTTTTTTTTTTTTTTGGCTGGTAATGTTGCAGTCACCCAAAATATTCTTTAAAATCTCAGCTTCCATAGCAGCAAGGGCAGGTCCCCAGGGCCGGTGGCAGATGCCTTCAGCCTCACAGACCCACATTCACCTTCTTCAGCTTCACTCTGTTGACGTGGTGATTGGGCACCTAGGCCGGGCCATGAGCAAACCCGGGGGCTTTTTTGCATTCCTGCAAAATAGCAGGAGCGCTTCTTGTCTCCCTTGTGGGAAGCAGAGAGAAGGACTCGTTTTCTCCTGCACACCAATGTTACTGTGAAATGAAGATTTCTTACTAAAATTCCCCACTCCATCTTGCTGTTTTCTCTCCAGCCCATGAAAGCACCTTTTTAAAATGCTTGTCTGATCAGGCCAAAGCAATGAGAGTATAGGAGAAACAAAGCCAGTGGAAATTACAGCTGGAATTTTTTCTTTAGAGCAATTTACAGGCTGCTATATTTAAGAAAAAGAAAAAGAATTAACATTTTGCTGCTGGTCTAACTGACTTGATTACCCAGAAATTATGGTTTTAGAGACTTCAGTAAGCAAGAAACATATGATACGTATTTAATCATAGCCTATATTCAGAAATACGCTAGTCATCTTTTTTCTTGATAGGCTGACATCTTGCCCTTATCTTTAGTGTATTAGCTACTCCTTAAACCATTGGCTAGCTAATAGCCAAGTATGAAGTGTCCTACACACTCTCCAACTGATCTCTACATACTAAATTTAGAGCAGGTTGGAAGCAGGCAGATAAAGCAGTGAAACACCAGCACAAGGGAAATCTCATTGACGTGGAGGATACTTACTTAGCTCACATAGTGAGCTTCTGCTACTGGTAGTTATGCAGTGTTATGAGTTTTAAGGAAAATCAAGAACATTCAGAGATTAAAAAGACATTCATTCTGAAGAGGCAAAATACTGTGGAGAGGTCACTGTCTTCTGGTGTACTTCCTATGATCTTTGACAGTCTCAGAAAGCTCTAGTTCAATGGGTAAGGTGTTGGTACAAATACTGTCGTATCTTACAAAGACCACTCCTACCTTAAGAACAAACAAATGTTCTCTCTCAAATCATTGTGATTTTAGAAGGTGTATCTTAGTAACTTCCACTATTCTGACAGACTTGATTATAAACATAGTATGTTAGAATACTTTTTGGACTAAAGACATGGAGCTCTCCTTATAAAGCAAATAGTTCTTTTTCTGGTTTTGCAGATGCCAACTTTTTGTCTGAGGGGCAGCAAAGAGGAGACAGCACTAGTGCTTTTAGCCTAAAAGAGGTACTAAGGTAACTCTACTCCAGCCTGGAGTTCTGGACACAAACATGTAAAAAATGCACTTAGAAGAGATTTTATCTTTTACAGAACAATATCTAGTGGCTATATTATTCCCTGTTGTGTTCCAGTATACAGATATTTGCAAATTATTTTTGTTATGCCGGACACATGGTATTTTAGTATTTAAGCTTTAACTAACTGTATGTATCTAGGGAAAATATAGGGAGAGCCTCTCCACATTCCAGAAATCAAGACGCCCCAGACTCTGAGATGGTCACAGGATTGTGCTCATGGAGCAGCCAAACTAATGCACATTATCACTCACATAAGCAGCATTTCTCACACTTCTCATGACTTCCCCAGCAATCAGGCTTATTCTAAGCAATGCAGCAGCTCCACAGGTCTGCTCCTCTGCAGACTGCGCTCGCTAGTCCCGTCGTACCTACCTGTGATGACAGCCTCAGCTGTAGCCATGTGCATGAGCGTGTTGTCACTTACTGGCCACTTGTCAGGAGAGAGCACCAAGTTCTCCAGCCCTCCAATTTCCTTCAGCTCCTGCTGGATTTTTGCTCCTAAGGCATTATTTTCTCGGGAGAAATTGCGATAACCGAGAGCATCCCCTACCCCAGCCAGCACCAGCGCAGCCTTAAATTTATCCATCCCCGAGACACTTTCCACTTCCCTTTTGCCCGAGACAGCCACTGAATCTTGATCTTCCTTTGTTCCTTTGCCTTCAACTCAGCTCCCCTGACACTTTATATCAGCCATTGTGTCACACCAAGGGCTCTCTCTATAAGGCAAGGACTTCCTTTTCTGGCTCTGCAGATGCCATCTCTTGTCTGGAACCCGACGGAGAGGAAATATTTCATAACCCAGAGATTTTGCAGGGGCTTTGTTCAATGAAACTGTAAGAGCAGACCTGCAAAAGCCTCGTTTCTGCAACTCAGCTTAAAGCAAGCCAGGAGAGCCCTAGCCCTACCCAGTGTAAGTAACTCTACACCTAGAAAAACAGATGTCTCCACAGGGGTGCTTATTTATTCAACAACTTGTAAATTAATATTTTTTCTTCTGCCCATTTCTAATATGTTGAACTTAGCCTCCCTCTCAGTGACCGGTCAAAAGTAAAGGCTGGTATAAAAGCAGTTTTCCAGACTCTGTACACACTACCATGAGGGATTAAGCAGTAAGAAACCCAGTGAAATGCAGATCACCTCTCCCATTTCTATTTGGAGATAGTTTGTTAACAGCTTTCGTGTTCTGTTCCACCTCGTACAAGAATGTTCTGCTAATTCACTGCATCCCTGGATAAACACTGAGACAAACACCAACTTCAATTCCATGCCTCTTATCCCTGGCAAAGAGTGACTTTTTCCTAAAGCTGAGCTCAGTCCACACTTGAACTCTGGAAGGAAACTATTTTGAAAGATGTATTTAAATGGCATCCTGTGAGTCTAAGAAAGTCCTAAGGACTCCCAAATTACTGTTACTTTACAGACAGAAATAGAAACGTAAATATAAACTTAGGTAGATAAACAGAAAGCTTTGATTGACTTGACTGCAATTTTGATAACAGATACCAGGGGAAAGGTCTTTGTTTTCTTTGATCTTTTTCAGAGGGCAGTACTGATTGCTATTCAGATGGAAAAGGCCAGCAGTGCAAAGGATGCATCCTCCTAGCACCCAAAGCAACAGGCTGTTAATCACAGTCTGAGTTATCGATGTTTGTAGAAATATCACTGTACTTAATGCAGTTTCAGGACACAGGGAAACATTGCCATGCCTGTTCTACATTAGAAGAAGTAAGATGTCCAAATGGTGAAAGTAGCCTCTGTTAGTACATTCCTGTGCTTGTTTTAAAGACTGACAATGAAGCCTGAGGGAGCAGAGGATATGCAGGGCCAGGCACCAGCGGGGCACAGGCAGCCTGCTCTAGAGCTGGCTTGCTGCAGGTGGCGAGTACGCCAGAGCCGCTGCCCTGTGCGGGGCAGGGGGAACAAGCATCACCTCCCACAACCAGGGCATTTATCTATAATCTCAGAGTCATCCCTGCACTGCTGGTTACCTCAGGTTCCACGTGTCTGAAAGCAAACACTAAAAATGGAAAAGCAAGGCCAGGAGCGCTCACAGAACACAGCAGGCAGGAGCTCTGACGCTGATGTCTCTGTTACAGGTCCATCCACCCTTCTGTGACACACACCTGTTCTCCATTCCTGCACAGCATCACGCCTTGGAGGCACGTGGCGATTTGAACTTGCAAAGCAAGGACAGGAGGAATCACCTGCTGAGGCACTGCAGTGAGCTAGTAAGGGCCTCATCAGATGGAAGGTTCCTCCCCAAAAATGGGCAAAGCTATTCTTAGTTTTCCATTTATCTTTTCCCTCTGGATGTGGCTGGCAGTTGCGCTGCCCTTTTGCCTCCCGTGGACTTTACCCTGTTGCACACACACTTGGCTGCTCAGAACCACTCACTGGGCTGCAGCCCAACTTAGGAATAATGCTATAATAAAAACCCAAAGAAAATTTCAGAGAATCTCTATTTTTCAACTCTGTAAAACAGAACATTCAACCAAGATTTTTTAATTTAGTTTTTTAATTACACATGATCTTTTCATGTGGTACTTTCAGCTACTGTGAGCTTTCTGGGCAGAGGCAGGCTAGACACACTGATAACTACCCCTACGCCCCACAAAGCAGACAATTACTTGTAAAATATCATACTTATATCTTAAACAGAGACAAAAGACAGTAACTCCATTATGATGGATAAGTGTCCACAACAGGAAAAAAACAAAAGCAGAGCTGGCAAAAATGTTTGGTAAATCACAAAAAAATGCAGGTTTTGTGTATTTTTATTAGTGTACATACGACTGCTTTCAGATGGGGAGAATCTAGGGGAAAAAAAAGGAATGGGAAGGCAGGACAGAGAAAAGGCTTGTCCGTGTTGATGGCAACACTGTTGTTTCAGCTCAGCTGCATCTGAAACCCGAGGTGAGAACACGAGAGCAGCCTTGGCAAACGTGGCTGCTCCTGCCTCCTCCAGCAGAGGGATGTGCACGGATGGGCTCAGGCCCAGGACAGGGCTTGTGCTCGGTACAGGCGCTGAGCTCTGCTCTGGATAAAGCACTGGCACGGAGCTGGACTGACACTGTGTCCACACAAGCCCTTTTTAAGTTAAAAGAAGACCACACCCCAAATGCTTCACCCATGAGTGAGTGAGGGATCCTTTGCCATTCAAAGACAGTCAGCTCTTGATTCCAAGTTCACCCATCTGAAGGATAAAGAGCCATACCCTGGAAAAGTAGGGTTGATACCAGATGGGTATTGGACTTCTGTCAGAGCTGCATTTTTACAGCTCTTGAAGTGAAGGATTTTACTCAAGCATCAGGATCATTCCTTTAAAACATATACATTGAGATCCAGGAAAAAAGAAACTGTTTTTACTCAATTCTTTAATAATGGAGATGAATTATTTTCATATAGCTTTACACCACTGCCTTACAGGATGAATAACCCTTTAAAACCACAGCATGGACTTCTTTCTTCTTTACACTCTTGACAAAAAGCTTCATGACATGAAGCCTTATAGGGTTTGCCAAACAATAGAGTAGTTCACTGCTTGGAAAAGGAGGCACAGAAAACCCCCTTGGGAATTCATCAAATATATGCACCAACAACAGGAAGTATCCCAATACTCAATCAAAATGTCAATGCCCCTAAGCTTCCCCAACCTTCCTCATTAGGAGGTGAACATTGCACCCACTTCTCTGCAATACAGTATTTTCTGCATGTGTTATAGGGGCAGCTGCAGTTGCAGATCCCTCTGTCAACAGTTTAGAACAAAAAAATTAATTTTAGAGGTGTGTCACCCTCACCTGATTCTACCCAGCATACTGTATATAATGAAAAGATCAGAAAATGTGTTTTGGCCAACAGGTTCATGGTTATAAAAACATTACACTTTTTCAGAAGGGATGTGCCTTTTGGTGAGCCAGATGCTACTTGGCATCAGCTGAGGGAAGCTACTGGTGCTGACACCTGAAAGGAAAAGAGCTTGCTGGGGGTTCAAGCATCAGCATCAGCAGTTTCACTGCTACTGGAAGACAAAACTTATGCAACACCAAAGCAGCCCGTGGTTGGTGAAAGCACTGGAGAGGGATGGCAGCTGGGTGAGGACAACATATTTATTTGGATTTTAACTTTCAGAAGAGAATTAATGACAGGTGAATGCATACCTCTGAAGGTCTTTGCACAGATTTCTGAGCATGCTGCTTCTCCTACAGCTCAGAGCCAGGACTGAGCAACACTTTCCCTGCAATTACACCTCTCATTGCCAGTACAAACTAATGACACAAACTGCAGACAGTTTGGTCACTAGCAGATACATGCCATGAATACAGTACTGCAGCTAAACATGTCAAACTTCTTAAAAGCTTAAAGGTAACATGGATGAGCAACCCAAACATTTATTGCAGCCATTTAAAAATTAATGAGTTACATCCTTGCCCTCTTCTGGCTGATGGAATAATAACACAAGAACCTAATAAATGAACCAGAAACCAAAAAGAAAAAAAAAACCCCAAAACTCACGAGCCTCTGCAAGATTTCCAAAAGAAAACTGATAAAAACCATACAGACATCTCACATGACTGACTTCAATCCTTTATGTTAACTGTCCATTTATTCCTTTTTCCATTGCCACAAAATTTACACATGTACAGCTTACTCAGCAGCAAGTCTCCCAGGTGCACTGAATGAGCAGATGCCTGCAGGTTTGCTCTCCTTGGCATGACACACATGATAAATTACATTTAAATTTAGAATTGGCAAGTACAAATCCTATGGCTCAGTTTCAAACCAAACAACTTGGCACCAAGTTTAAAAATACATACAGCATATCTGTGAAGTAATACTGTATGCACTGAACAACTTGAAGACATCTGTACCATTTAGGATTATAAATTGATCAGCCTCAGTGTTACCACTGTATCATCTTACTTAAAATGGAAGTCAGAGTACCCTGTACAGTGTAACTGTGGACAGCAGCACATTGTTAAAATACCTAAGAAACTTCTAATTTGAAAGCAGTTTATTTGCATTTTTTATGAATGTTCAAGTGTGAAGGTGTTACTCCATCCTATTATATATGGGAATGTAAAAAACATGTGGTTTAAAATGGGTAGAAGACCAGGAAGAAGAAAAGACAAAGCATAGCACACTTCAGAAGCTGGTTGACAAAGAGCAACTACCATCTTTAGAGTATTTTGCCCAGTCTTCCTCTACTAGAAAGTGTGGCCCATGAATGATCACAAGAATGAGACCTAAGAGTATAGGTATAAACAAATATAAACTGAATACTATGCTAAGCACCTTCCTTCTTGCTCAGATGACAAGGAAAAAAACCCTCAACCCACATGCATTTTTTCTGCTCTATTTATTTTAAAAGGTAGAAGGTTCATCATAATGATTTGATGGAGGTCTCGTCATGAGCAAATGTCTCACAAGCTCTAGTGCTATGAAACCTGTTACATCACATACCAATAGATTAAGCTACTTCTGGTCAGTTATATTATATCTATATATTTTAAGTGGCCATTGTGTGAGTAACAAGCATTCCACTGCTTTTGGCTAGATAAATGTTACACATTCTCCAAAGCCTGCGCAACAGATACAGAAATGGCTTGTTCTGGGAAGGAAGCATAGACAAATCAACGCAGTAAAAAGAGTATAACACTACTTCTAGATCTCCACTGACTTCTGTAGAATACCTGGAGTTCTGTACACAAATGCCCTTCTAGAAAGATGCAGTCAGGATGCTGACACCTGGCGGCTGCTCAGCCAGGGCTGCCTCTCACAAAAAAGCCACAAATACTCCCAACAAATCACTCACAGGGCATTTGGAACTTGCTTGCTATACTCTCACTCAGAAAAAATACATTAACTTGTTCAAATTTGCCCTAGTCCTGCTCTTTAAACATCATGCACAACTGAAATTCTCTCAAGTGGAAGAAGGAAGGCAGGTTCTGTATGCAGCATGTACACTTGTCCTTGCAGGTTGTGCTGACATAATGAAACCTGACTGCTTGTATGAAACTCTAAATATTAGAGTTTAAGAGAATATTGTAAGCTTTTATACCCTTGCAACTACAAAATAAAACAGTATGCTGTCATGCAACACTGCAACGATCCAAACAGATGTAATTTATATAACTTAATGTACTGTTTTCTCCAAAATTGTTGCATCTATTCAGCTCTAAAGACAGAAAATATATTGATCATAGCTGTACATACTCTTTAGCAACTCTTCATTTCAACAAACTATTACAGTGGCTATGACAAACTCATTTTGATGAGGTAGCATTTGAAAGAGCCCTGCAAGAAGACATGCTGAAGAGTTTCTGGTAACACTTTTTTGTGCTTAGACATTGGAAGACACTGTTGAGAAACAGAAAACTGACCTCTGTGCACTTCATAATCAATGGCTGGCAAAAGGCAAGAAAACAAATGCGTGAACAAACCCAGATTTGGTGAAAACTGGTCCAATTTCACCAGCCTAGAAACTGCATTAATTTACTTTGCCTCCCTCCCCTTAAATACAATTGAATGCACAACACATCCAGAGGCATGAACACTTATAATCATTAATATAAAGTCTCCTTAGCCCCCTAACTATTTCTCCCACATGGAAACCAACTAGTTAAGTCCTTGGGCTTATTCACATCTATTTTCCATGAGAAGTTCCAGGAATTGAATTTACAACTATGTTGCAGTTAGCTAGAATTTATGATATGTTTCAAGCTACAAATAAAATACATATTCCACCAGTTCATTATTAAAAATAAATAAAAGACATAATTGAAGACTAACTGAATTATGATAATCAAACATGAATTATAAAAGCATCTTTGGTTGTTTACTGTCTACTTTAAAATGGTTACTAAAAAAAGCTGGAGGTGCAACACAATATAGAGCAGCAGCCTGTCCTCAGCAATGCTATTGTGACATGTCCAAGCACTTCAAGAAGAAAAATGAGGAAGTCAAACTCATTGGGAGAAAGCAAAAGGCTGGATATAATCAATATATACATCTAGGACTTCAAAATACAAATTTAATTTTGGCAACAAGTAAAAAAAAAGCCTAAGGTTTTTTGTTTTCTGGGTTTTTTTTTTTACAGTTCTATATTAGGACAGATCCACAGAACTAACTGTTAGAAAAATACAACATACTGCATAAGTTTTATTTAGGGATTTAATTTATATACCACAAATACTGCTTTTAATGTAAGTACAATATAATACAGTTTTATTTATGTAACTGCTGGTGTTCACTTTGGATTATGAACTGAATGGCATGCTGTGCTGTCAAAACTTTAATAAAATGGCCTCTAGTTAAACTTCTCTGAAGTATAAAATCATGCAAAATCTACATCCTATATAATACATCCAGTACAATAATTGAAGCCAATAGCCTACAGCCTGGACTATCTTCTGAGTTTGTTCTTGAAGTGTCCACAAGTCAGTCATCTTTTCCTTTAGGAAGAAAGGAAGAATTTCAGTTTTGTCTGCAGAATGTCAACACGACCACTGAAACCAGCAGCAGTGTGCACAGGTATCAGCCAACCACTCTCCATTCCCACTGCAGCTCAGAGAGCACATTTAGTCCACATCACCAACTCTGGGGTTAGGAAGTTTTACGTTTTCCTCCTGTGACTACTGGCCGTGCATATTCCACAAAATCATCTATTAGGACAGGCCATGCTCCTGCAGAGAAGCCAAGAAATTGAGACAATTAGTCTACCATTGTCAGCAATACACTGGTGTAGTCTATAAATGCAAGGATTAGAAGCTCACCTTGACATTTCTGGCCTACTCTAGCTTTAACACACACAACACAATAAAACACTTGAAGAGAGCCCCTAACTGATAAATTCCACATTTGAATCTCTTCTTGCAGCAATAGTTCTCAAGACAACCAAAATGTATTTACAGCATAAAGCTCCGTACTACAAATATAAACATTAATTGATAGCAAAACCATGGCCTTCTTATTAGAGCCATTCCTATCTTAGGACTCCTTTCTGTACACATTCCAAAACAGAGTGTTAACTGCATTTAGACTGGCAAAAATTTTGTGCAAAACATTGTTTCACTGAGAGAGCTGTACCATAACATGTTCAAATAATGTGCTCTATCGTGGTGTGACAGTATCTTTACTTCTGTTTACTAATTACAGCAAACGAGCTAACCTTTTAATCACTACTATTTTGGCAGTTAGTATGACACTATTTGCAGCTAAAACTTTAAGGGTAAACAAATTATGACATAAGGTAATGTTCTCATGTTCATTTATAGCAACATTTTAGTTCTGCTGTACCAATTTTTGAGGATATTCAGGTATGGCTTACCTTCTTCATCATAATTGGACATATCATCTGCAATCATATTTCCAAAGTCTAACAAAAGATTCCAAGTATCTTTTGGAATCGACCTTTTATGATGTTCCTATAATGGAGGAAAAAACAGTACTGTTCAACCCAAACTACTTTCAAATTTAACAGTAATATTTTGTATTGACCTATCAGAAACACATTTTACACACATTTCTTCATCTTAATAGAAAAACAGTAACAAAAAAAAAAATCTGAAAGAATTCCATCTTGCTTCTTTCTTAGGTTGGAATACTTTAATTCAAACATTTCTTCTGAACTAAACATTCAGGTTAAGTATTTCTTCTAAAGCAACACACTTTATACCAGGTCATAACTTGCAGATTTTTCTTCAGTTACACCTATAGAACTGAATTTGGATGTCTTAAAGTGTATTACAGCAGTTAAAACATGAAATGTTTTCAGAAGTCCTCTTGATGAAACCAGTACATTATTCAGTCGTTCAAATAAATATACTGACTAAAAATTTAGAAAAAAACTTAAGGAAAATATTTCAAAAAGTGTACACCTCCCCTATTAAGCACTGCGGGACAAAAATGCAGAAAGACTTCTTATTTTTCCTAAACTACAGATAAAAAGATAAATTGAAACAGAAAATCAAGATAAATCACATATTATGTAACTTTTTTTTGTAGTTATACAGAAATGCAAATGCAGAAACACAGATAAGCGAATCAGGTCTTTTATAAGAATAGTTTTCAATTGCTAAGGCTTAATTTATGCATCTTCACTCCACTGCCCACAGAATTGCAGTAGTAATAAGAAAACTGTCAAGATCAGTTCACAAGTATCAGCTAAAAAATTAGTCAAAGTAATAGTAATTACTCAGGCAAGAAATTTTGCTTAAAATGGAAAGTCTCTGAAGTTAAATTCTGTTATGACTGATTTAAAAAGACTGAGTTTATGCATTAGTACTACAAAAGGCAAAGCCTGGTAAAATATACATGGCTGACAATAATCACAGCTGTCCTGAGGATCAGCAGCACTGGTTCCATCTAAAATCGTGGCTTCCTTTCATGCAGAAACCTTAGCAAGTAGGAGGAGACATGATTAAGCAAGCATACTCTATCACTTTGCTGCATCTTTTTGCATTCTTCTCAATTAGAAAATCACATAGAGAAGATTTCATCTGGCTTGATTTAAGACTATTGTATAGCAGTTTTCAAAAAGGAAAACACGTGAAGGAAGTATTCAGATATTCTATTTTTTTCTTACTGGAAGCACACAGCCTACAAGAGCCAGACTACTGTGGAATAGGATAGGAATACAGTAAGGAATACAGTACATACTTACCAACAAAAACTTATTCCAAAGATCTAAAAATTTAAACCTTCCTGACAAGACTAAATTCCAATATGCAATTGCCATTTCTAGATCTGCAAGAGATAAAGCAACAAGTAAACGTTACTGCACATTACAAGCAATAAACCCCTTATGGTTAAACTATTAATGCTACATCCAGCATATTCTGATACAAATTAGTAAGTCTTTTAAAATCACTAAAACAACTAGAAGGAATTGTTTTCTACTCTTGCTGACCCAAAAGGTAGAAGATAAGCAGTAACAGTATAAATTTCGTATTGAACAAAGTCATTAGGACTAAAGTATTTTTGTCACCAGTGCCACATTAAAGCTACTTTCAATCTACAGAAACAGAACAAAATAGTTACCAATAACTCTGTCTACAAATCAAAAAGAGAAAAATATATACACTCAAACAAACACAACAAATATTGATAGAAACACAAATTTAAATCCACACATCAACTCCTCAATGTATCACATTTTAGACACACTTGACTTTGAAGGGAATTTCAGGACATGAGGGGATAAAAAAAGTCATTTGGCTGTGGCATTATGATTCTACAGAACCCTACTGTAGACTTCTGTTCTTCTGGAATTGTTCAGTAAACAAACACCTACATCCAATACTGAACATACAAGTCCAAAAAAGCAGCCCTTATTCTCTACCATTATCAGTGATCTGAGAGCAGGGTTCAAGGAAGATGCAGCACTGCTACAAATTCCAGCAGAAAGGCAGGAGCAACATAAGATGCAGCTTAAGGGTAGAAAGGATGTTTCCTTGAAGGCCTGTGTTCATCCTCAGCAGCTCACAATACCTCTTGGGCTGGGTGCTTGCTCCCACAGGGAACAGGAGCAGCACTAAGTACATGATTACTGCTGGGCAACCACAAAATAAAGCACAAAAATATTTCAGCTCTTGCTTTCAGTATAAAGGAAGTATAAATGGAACATGAAGCTTAACAGAAAGTACTGTGATAGCAGGTAAGACAGAAGCTTGACCTGCACCTACAAAAAGGAGGGATTTTTTTGAAACTGTACATATCATATTACAAACCAAAGGATACTGTCACCTGAAATCAAATTTCATGTCTGTCAGAGATGTTCCAGATTTTAACATAGCCATGTCCCTAGAGTCCCTGTTTCAGACAGGGCTGGGGCCCAGATGAAGTGCAGCAGTTAAGATGTACAGAAATGCAATATGCATCTCTATCTATACAGAGACAGTGCTTGCCAGTGTTTGTCCTACTATGATCAGTACTCTTCAGTGCAGAACTTGAATTATGCCCTAATAAACTTCCTTCAGTTCTTCCTATCTTAGTCACCATGCTCACATTACAAAAAAAATACGCAGAAAATAGTAATTAATAGCATTTACTTGCTCCTTAGATATGCAGATTAATTATTATCTGTTATCCCAAATGAAAAGAGAAAGAATGAAAAGGGAGAAACTTCAAAAATCTCAAGGGTTTTTAAACTTCACTGTGAAGTAACTGGCTTTGATCCCATTCACTCAGGCTTCTTTATAAAGAGTCAACCTCTCCAAGCAAACCTTGCAAATCTATCATGTGACAACTTTCAGCAAATAAAGAAATAATACCTTAATAGTTGAAAAGCTTTTAAACTGTTGATGGAAAAAAATCCTTGGAAAAAGGAAGAAGGTACAGGTAGGGAAACAAAGATGACTAAAGCTGCCACAAAAGAAGGGGTAAAAGGGAAAGAAGAGATCACACTTCCTTGGTTTTTGTCAAATTTAGTATTACGCAAAGGTGAACTTAATTATTGCAAAACTGTATTTAACACAATGATGCAAAAGACTGTCTTAAGTTGATACCTGAGGGACACTACACGTGTCTGCCAAGGAATTCTGCTGCACACAGACACAGAAGTTATTTGCTATAACACATGACAAATGCACATCCCAATGAGGATGTTGCTCTGTAGTGGCTGAAACTACACAGGAGCTGCTCTTCCCATTAGGCACAAGGAGGAAAAGTTCTGATCTTGGTAAAATTTGCTCAGGGGAAAAAACAAAGTTAATCTTCCTCATCTGGTTTACTGTGATGCCCCAACCTCATCAACTAACACAAGTGTTATTTGAACAAAGGATTAGATGGGACTATCACTTTTGGTAGTGGTGCCAGTTCATGCAATCTTACAGTACTGGGCCTTCAGGTTTGCCAAAATCTCAGGGGATATGGCTACACTTTTGTTTGAAGACAATTCCTTATCTAGGATGAAAAACTTAGCACTGGAGGATGAATAAAAAGAGGATTTTTCTGTTTTAAAGGGAAGACCTAGTTAGAGAGTTCAAATTCTACATAGCAATGCTGTGGAGACTGTATCTGCTACAATTAGTGCTGCACTGACAGATATGAAAAAAAAAAAAGAAAAGCCCTTATGCCATTGTAGTTCTGCATCTCCACAGCAAGATGCTTTTGCATGGAAAGAACTCCTTAGTCAGTCTTAGGGACCTAATTCAATACTGTATAGATACGAAGGCATCATTACAATAAAAATCAAATAACTACAAAATATGCTTGGGTTTTTTGTACAAATATATGGTACCCACATTAGACACTAACAATATAAGTTTTATAAACAGAAAGAAAAATACAGATGCATGAATCTCTGAAAACACCTAGGCAAGGGCAAGTTTAAAAGAGACTTCATTGCTAACAACCATGCTCATATCCAACGTATAAAACTGCTAAAAGTTTAAAGAACATTAAAAAAATACCATGTCATATACTGCACTTTACACAGTAGTTTGAGCTTTCCTTTCATCCCAAAAATATTTTCAGTGTCAATATCCAGTGAGCTGGATGTCATGCAGACCCTTAAACAATCAGGTTTTTTTCAATCAGAAATAGTATTTTGTATACAGTATGATCTATCCTCAAACACTAAAATCTCATTTTAAAATTGTTTCTAAAAAACCTCAGCCTCTTCTATCCTGATTGAACAGAAAGCTTGAAATTAAAACAAATGGCACAATTAATGCAGAAGGAGAAATAGAGCCTGTGTCTACTTTCAAGATTTGATCAAAAGCTTATCTTGTTAAGAAAGAACAAAAATTACTAGATTGCTGCATGAAAAAAATAAGAAACAAATTAAGTTCCTCATGACTTTGCTATAGTTTTGGACGAGGGCAAAGAAGCTGCTGTACATTAGAAATCAAGAAGTATGAAAACAAAAAGAGAAATTAAGAGATAGCAAGGAATTGGCTATAGAGCAGGATTTCTGAGGGACATGAAATGCAGTTCATTCAGAGCTGCTGTGCCAAAACCACCCTCTGGGACTGCAGCACTCACTTGTCATCCTCTGCCAAACAGAGCTTTCCAGCTCTCAGTCTGCCCTACCAAACAGGCCTGTTCAAGCAGTCATGTTTGAAACTGACAGAATATTATTACTAATTCACCTGAATTACCAGTGAATAACTTTCCAACATCGTGTTGAAACTGATGCAGACGTGAGAACAATGGAAACCGGTGTCACAATCTATCTCAACAACAGGACTATCACACTGCCTGACCAATAAACATCAAATGAATACTTGAAAGATTCAGTGAGTTAATAAAGTCCTAGTTTCCTCATTTCTGAATGATTTTATGAGCCTTTTTTTGGACTCCAAATTGCTAAGAACACAGCCACAAGAATTTGTTTCTTCTTTCCTAATCAGCAAAATAGCAAGAAAATACCATCAGGATTAAACCTAAAAACGTTTCATTGAATTGCCAAAAGCTCAGACGAAATAGCCTGTAGTTGCAACTGGAAGCTCCCCCACAGAAGGAAGACAGAAGGGAACAAAACAAGTAAGGGGGATGATACAAGTACAGATCATGGCTAAAGCTGGGATCCAGCTGAGCTGGATCCACTCATCCCTGCAAAGATGTAAGCAAAGAGCTTCCCTGTGCTCTGTGTTAGGAGACAGACAAGGCAGAGTGTCAGACTTCAGTGCTGGTGGTGGACAGAGGAATGGGAAAGCACAGCATGTGAATTTAGAGGAGCACTGCAGGAATCACTGCAGGAATTGAGCAGGGTCTGACTGTGCTCATTAGCTCTATCTCAGCATCTGTCACACTTAAGCAGTCTGATTCTGCAGAACCTTTCATGTTTATCATCTTATCCTCAACTACACAGAAGCAGATGAACTGCTTTGGAATGCAAGCTAGACTTAGGAGATGGCTATCTGAACATCAATTTAAGTGCAGCCTAATGAATCTGATTGCAGCCAGTTCCAAAATCCTTTCGCCTCTGCAAATCTCTCCATGTAAAATTCAGATAAACTACAACAGATGACTTAAAGTTGGATATACATTTCTGGATATACACTTCTCAAATAAGATCCAAACATGAGTAAAAGAATCAATGAGGCATTACGAGAACTGGCAGTTATGCCACACTTTTACTGCTACTATTGGCCTTTTCTGATCAAAGCACCTCTTCTATACCAAGTTTTTATTAAACTGCTGGCATTTTCAGCATGAAAAGTGAAAAGCAAGCCAAGGTCACTGGAACACCTAAAATACAGTGTTCACAGACCTCTTTCAAAATAAGATTTATTTATAGACCTCCCTCAACTTCTTCCATGCACTCACTCCCACAAATAGCCTACAAATCTAATTCTTCATTGAAAGGGGAAAAAATCTTGGTAACTAGGTTTGGGGGGAAGGGAGTAAAAAAAAGAAAAGAAAACAAAACAAAAAAATCCTTCCCTAATGTCTAAGGATCTCTCCAAAGAATCTTGAGACACTACCATGATAAAAGCCAAAGTTGATGTTGCTTCAATGAAAAAGAGCACATTATACTCATCTGCTCATAGAAGAGGAAACCTCCTTGAAGTCCACATACCGGATGCAAAGATAGTCATTCTTCTGGTCTTGAGGAAATATCTGATTCAAGTCTGAATGCCCTCCTCATCTTTCCTCTCTTGCTTGATCCCAGGCAACTGGCAGAGAGAAGGAAGCACAACCTTTTGAGCCAGCAAGCAGGCGAAGGGATCACAAAGAAGTGATGAAGGACCAAATCGGCTTTTTGTTTCCATGTTGGAAGGTGAAGACCATAAAAGAATGCATTAAGCTCCTCCCTGGTGCTGAAACAAACTGTAACAAACTCCTGAGCATGCCTCTTCAGGGCTCAAAGGGAGAACCCAGTAAGAGAATAACAGCAAGTATCAGGTTCAAAGAAAGAAAAAAAAAATAAAGATAGAGCTAAGGCCTTGTTTTGAGCTTGAACAGCGCCCTTAGAAATCTGAACTTCTCTGTACACAACATGACAAAAGACCTATAATCCTATTCTTTAGTACACTTACCAACAAGAGCTAGGATAGAAATTTCACTCAGACTGCAGCAGAAAGCTAAACCTTGGGAGCAAAAGGCAAGATAAACCTCTTCAAATCTGCACCATGCAAAAATTAGAGATTTATCATACTATATACAATAGTAAGACCATGAGGAAGCAGATTCAACAGACAGAATCATGGTTATCCACAATAATTTTTCTCAAGTCTCCTGGCAAACTAAATAATCTGATAAACTGTAACCTCAAAATGTACGTCTAAATATAGACAAAATGCAGATCAAGTTTAATATATCTAAATATTATGTATGCCAGGTCCAACATGCAGTCACTGAGATTGGCACTGCTGTGTTGAAACCTAGCTATGTCTTTTTCCTGAATGCTGTCCACCACTTACAGAGTCACAGTCTGAACAGTTACAAGCATCCATCATGTTATTTGATAATAATCAAATATATTCATGTATACTAGGTGCTGAGCAACATCAATCAGAACATCATTTTCTGCTCAAAGATTATCAGGGCAGATCTTGTGCACTGTGCTTTGGCCTCCTGCACCTCACTCCTTACACAAGGTATCACCTGGGGGGACTGCTACTTCTTCCACTTCTTTAAACAGCACACATCCAGACTGAAGCACTCTACTTCATAATATTAAGCTAATAAAAGTAAATGCAAACATTCAAGTTGGATGAGACTATAGAGACTGAAATCCTACAGATATAAAGAAAATAATTCCCTACTGTCACCACAGGAACTGTGGAAAAGAGACTCCTATAAAAGGCAGTCCTATTTCTAGGAATGAGTATTGCAAGTGTACTGCATTCTGTGCTATTTTAGGGAATGACAGAACAGATGTAACTTAGTTTATTGGAGAGGATTCTTCCCATCTAATACATAAAGGCAGAATTTCTTGCATTGGTTTTGAGGGGAACTGCAGAAGCAGAAATTGAAAAGCAAAGAAAGATAGACCACAAGACTACACAGACACTCCTACCTCCCAAGACCAATTTCCTGGGGCAAAATTCTGGCTGAGTTATGAAGACAGGTGTGTCAGATTTCATCAAAATTCTTCTATCACCAAAAAAACTTCTCAGCAGGGCTTCTGTGCCTTCCCACTCTGCATCTTACAAATGGCAGCTGGTGTGATAACAGATAGTGTGTTCTGCTGATAAGAACCCCAGAAATAAAAAAGTCTGGGACACACTTGGAGATTTTTTTCCAAGATACGCTCCAAGCAAAATGATTCAATGGACACTGACAGTTATTTCAGAAACAACTTTTAGAAATTCAGTCTTCTGCCCAAAGCAAAGCCCAGATACAGGTGAAATTCACCTCAGGATGCTGAAGCAATCTCAAACTGCTGCCTACCATCTTTGGAACTTCATAAATCAAGGTCAAAGAAGTTCTAACAGAACTTCAGTCATTTTCTGCCAAACTGGGAGAAACGAATTCATCCAAGGGCAACAGTCCTGTATGTAACACTGCCCAATACTTCAGTAACTCAGATGATACAATGAAGAAAACTTAAAATTGCAAATTATACAAAACCTGAAAAAAGTCTAACATGATAGAAGACAGCATTAGAATTCAAAATTATTTGGACAAATTTGAAAATTGGAACTAAATAAGAAAAATGTCATTGAAAAGAAGTGCAAAGTCCTGCAGCTAGTGGGAGTAATCAACTGCAGAAATACAAGATCAGACTTAACCAGATACATTGCAGTGCTGCAGAAACCCAATGGTAAAACAGATTGCAAACTGCAGACAATATCAAATATAAGCAAACAATTGTATGGAAAACAAGAAGCAAAATATATCTAAGACACATGGAAGGTATCTGGCTTGTTGTGTACTACAAGACAGGAGAAAATTAGATCAATTTGATTGCAAAGGAAAAGAGTTGGAAGACAAAATTCCAGTATCAGAGAGCTAGAAAATATTTCTCAGGGTAGTTGGTTTTACCCTGTCCAGTGACTAAGGGAAGATGAATACATAATGGCCAAATATGTAAAAAGTTGTTACTCACTCTAAGGAAATGTATTCTGCATATTTACTTTGGTTGCTTAAAGGATTAACTGGAAAATCCAGAAACAGAGATTCAAGTAATATGTTAGAAAAAAAAAAAAAACACCTATCAATAGGTTTAAGCAAGCATGGACATAGATGTGTGAGACCTGCCATCAAAAATTTAAGATGCTGTTATGTGAAGGCAAACTTCTTCAGCCAGAGGACCAGTGCCAATCAGATCTCAAATCTTCTTGCTACCTACTGCAAAGGCAAGTTAGTATATATTGTAGCATATCACTGAGCACTTGGTTAGAAAAGCATCTGCAAGAAAGCCTTTGGTAGATGTTGATCTTGTCTGGCACAAGGGAATACACCATGTAAATGTTTCTCTGTATTTTAAATTTAAAGACCACCTGGCATATTAAAAAGGAACCCACAAATCACTATTTCCTAACGTTTTTCAGAGTACATGGGACAGAAAAAAGCAGTAACTGCAGCATGCCACTTCTTAAAACAGCAGATAGAAATTTTTGAAAAAGTAATCTGAAATGTATTAAAATAATGATAGAGCAATGAACATGACTCATAACCAAAGCATTGCTGCTTGAACACTTTGGAAGTATTTAACTAATTTATTATGGTTTCAATACACTAACAAACATGAAAAACAATAGTATAAGTCAGTCTGGCTATCACAGACATTTTTGCTAAGTTCTAGTCTCAAGAGTTATTGCTGTTAAAAAAACAGATGCACTAGCACTTAGCCTGAAGGATCCAACAGAAAGGAGTTTAATCATGTCTTCTTTCATAAAAGATTTTTACTAACAATCTGCTAAGAATTTCTCTTTTGTCACTGGCACTACGTCAAACTTGTTTAGTTTTCCAACAGAAGCACTTCTAGGTCATGTCTATATCCAAAAGTCAAATAACATACTTTTAGCCCACAGATCACTCCCCTAAACAATGAGTACAACTACCAGACTTGGTGATTTAAGCTCCCAGCCCAATAAGAAAAAGCACTGAAGATTTCAGACCCCAGAAAAATCTCATTACAATACTCTGCAATGGAAACTTAGGAAAGAACTCCTACATTATTTCCACTTCATTAATTAAAACCATTCACTTTTATTCCTTACATGACACAAACTTCCTGACCTCTCTGCCTCCAAGTTACAATTCCAATGTGTAGGTATGGGCAAGAGTTGCCAACATTATCACCAGAGAGACTGTAAGGCAAGGAGGCAGGGCAGGAGCTAAGCAGCATCCTACACTGACTGACTGACATCTAAAGTGCTTGTGGGGAAGAAGGAGAGGTCAACACCATCAGATGACCTATACAGAGATTTATACCAGCTCAACTGGTAACAAATCTAATTATACATTCTGTTTAACTACCTGGACTTCATGAAAGTAAAGGCTCCAAACTTAGCAAGAGAGAAACAGACCATGTACATGGCTGGTATGAATTCTTGCATCTCTTTGACAACAGGGCACATAGTCACTGGACACAAATACCAAACACCCCTAGAGACAGTGAGATAGATGGACAGTTTCTTATTCTAAGAGAAAATACACAAATGTATACAGAGAAGGGGATGTAAAATTAAAAAAACCCACCTAAAACTGTATTAAATGTAGCTGAAGCAACTAGAATTCTCAGCTCATACAGACACTGCAGTAAAATAACGGCTTCAATTTTTATCCTTGCTTACAACATATTGCTTCCTGCTATGTTTATTGTAAAGAACTACCTGCAAGCTTACTTTTCTCCTTCACCTCTTTGCTCCACTGACTATGATGGCATTCCCTGTAAAGATTCCAACTCCAAACCTATACAGTGTTAATTTTTATTTGGGTAAGCTATCACTGGCCTCAATCACTCAAAAATGTCCCATTAGTCCATGTTTCCTCAGTAATCTCTTTCTGCTCCACCTTTGGTGATCCAAATTCACATCAGACAGAAATATGCTGTATCTCCACTGAAGTAAGAACAGTAGCATCTGCTTGTATTTCTTTACTATCTAGAATCATCTTAGCAAAACCAGAAAAAGTCTGCTGAAAAATGCCATCAAGATATTGCCACAAATGAACGAAGTACCAGAAATTAAGAGACTGCAGATATAATCAAAATTACTAAAATTCCTGAAAACTGAAATCAGCAACAGTGCCAATCAATTCATTCTACAGTTTAAGTTTAACTTCAGTTTTCGCACTTCTTAGTTTTTCTTGCTAGTACTTCAGCTCTTAGTGCAAGAAGCAACTTTGGTACTTTGGCAATAGAACACCTTTCTTATGAAACAGAGAGGACACACTTAAAAATGAAAGGGCCTCCAACACTGAATAAAAAGAAGTAATGGAAAACAGGTAAGTTTCCTCCTCACGTCAAATGAGTAGTACATTCAGTTCCATAATCAGGGTTGGGTGGCCTTCCCTTCTCCACTCTTAGTACAGGCTTAGGTGAAAAGCTTTTGAAATGTACTGCCCAAGGTCAGCAGTTTCATTTTGGAATGGATCCAATTGAAACAGGAAGCTATTTGTAATGTTTCTTCAGGTATCCCATAGATTCCAACCTCAGCTGTAAATGACTTACCTTTTCTGCAATTTGAAAGTACTAAGCTTTGTTAATGAGGGCTGCTAAGGGACTAGAATTCCAACTAGCCTCACATAGCCACTACAAGACTACGACATTTTTGTGTCAGGAGAAGTGGCATGTGAGCCATGACAGAGTGACACATGTAATTAAAAATGAGACTGCTGCAAAGAAATGAAGAAAAAGATCAACTGGCTTAAAGTTGTCCACAGTTTAAAAAAAAAAAAAAAACACTGGGAGAAACAAGAGAGATTATTCAAAGTAATCCCCAAGAAAGAATGTGGGACAGAAACCCCGGTTGATGTATAAATCAATATTCTGCTCTCCATTGCACTGCTCTTCCAACAGTTCTTGAGAAAAACTTTTTTACCAACTTTGCAAGTAACTTAGACACAGATTTAAAGTGGCTATGCTAAAAAAGAAAAAAACCCCAAACCCTAAAAAAACCCAACAAACCACTTCCTCTCACCCAGAGCACAAAGAACAGTGATGACAGTACAGTACTATTGTATATGCAAAACACTAATTCCTTCCTACACAGTGTCTTTTGAAAGTGGATATAAACTTAAAAAGATAGTGGATTTCATCTTATTATTTTTTCACCTATTCACAAACTAGAGATATTTTTGAATTGAAGAAAATAAAACATAGGAATTTAAATAATGTATGTTTTACCCCAGCAATACAAGGCATGAACTGGAAAAAAATATCAAACTTTATAAAGAATAATAATTTAATTTAATGCTTTATAAACTATGCCTATTTTTATCCACTAGTTTTGAGCCAAGTCCATAATACTCCTTTTCTAAACTTTACATAAAAACTGTGAGCTCAAGCTAAAAATTCTTAGAAAAACAGTAACTTTTCCCAGAATTTTCTCCCTCTTCCTGAGCTGATATGGACATCTTGTTTCAGTAGTTCTGAACACAAAGAGCTCACTAGCTCAGTATTTAAAGAAAAAATAAAATTTGACAGGTCTGTAAGAACTGCAGGAACGTCTTTTGACAAGAGGTGAGAGAACATCAATGCTGGCAGAAAAACACATTAAATTATCTGTACCAAGGGGACACTAAAGAAGAGGTTAAATGAAAGAAGATGGGAAAGAGAAGTCGGTGAAAGAAATCAATAATGAATTTATTATACAATCACCAATGAGAATATTGTAGTACTGGAAGCATTTGGAAGACTTCACTGACTGCAGATACTTTCTCCATTTTTTTCTACTTACCTAGACCTTTTTGTCCAGGGTTTTTAGCAAAATTAAAAGTAAACTGATAAAAATCTTTGAACTTTGTTGGATCCTTTAGCTCTTGTTCTAGTCTTGGCAAGAGAGCTTTTAGTTTTTCTGTGGTGTCACACCTGTTCAAAAGAGGTTACATTATTCGCAAACATTTAAGATTTTTTTTCCTACTCCCCCCCTTTTTGTACTTCGTTTCAGAGCAAAGCAAAACACTACTTAAGCTAAAAACAGAGTATTTTTGTGGATAGCATTCTGAAAAACAAATATTCATATGTCTTTACTAAAGAATTTTTAGTGGAACATTGTATACAGACATCAAGTACACAATACAAACAGGATTCAGTGGTTTAACCTCTCTTCTGTCTCTATGAATTTCTGAACAGATGCTATTCTGTTCTTAAAGAACACAAACTTCAGTGAATTTTGTTATTCTTTCCCCTTAGATGTTGTAACATGTGTGCTTGGTGTTTTGCTTTAATCTAGATAAGACATTGCTTATTCCCTGCTCTGCTACACAAAGAGCTTCACACACTGTTTTTACACTCCATCTAAGCATTAGAGGATTTTCCAACTAAATGAACTATTATTTGCAGTCATTCTCTCCCCATCACAGAACACCGGAGAATAAAACCTCGGAAAAAGACCAGCCTTTGACAATAGCCTGAAGGCTGACAAAGGATTTAACAGCCTGGCAAGGTAAGGTAAGACAGAGTTAAGTTACTGAAATTGTAACAGAAACACATCCCTGAATAACACGAATCCAGCATTTGCAGTGAAAGCACCTCAGCTGACAAGACACACTTTTAAAAATAAATGTGTTTCTGCCACAATACGGCATCAAGTGAATATTCAGACTTTACCTGCCATTACCAATATATTGAATTGTACCTAGAAACTCAAAGTGAAGCAAACAGGTTTCAAAAGAAGCAGCTATCACAACTAACACTGTGCATTTGAAAGTTCTCCATAGTTAAATGTTTGGATTTATTCTAAAGTGTCAAGAAAAATTCTGTTGAAGGATGGGTAACTATAACCACATCCATAAAATGCAAATGCAGTTTTTACTGTATTGCATGATACAGATAAAAATAAGTACCTTTCTGGCCTCCAGCACTACCTGGTGGAGAAAGCAAAGATTTCTGCCTACAGTCTTCAACTGGGAACTTTTGTTTCACTGGGACTTGTTCTAATCAACAAATGTACCTTCCCATATGCATCCTACAGCTGCTATGTGAGCTAAGCCTCAGGAATTTCTTTCCATTCAAATGCTCGCTTCTGTTCATTGCTAAAAACCAGTCACTGTGCCTTCAAGTACATAACAAAATAATTTCAAATTCCCAGTAAGTGCTAAGGCAAGCAGGCACAATCATATGATGCTCCCAAGAACAGTTTAATGTGTGTTGAGCAGAAAGGGAGAAAAAAAATCACAGACCTCTATGAGACTGTGCCAGAGACAGTCAAAAGGACATAGCAGAAATGTGGCAACCGAGTTAAAAACCAAAATGCAAGCCAGAAGTCACAGGTGGTTTAGCAAAATCTTTTTAATCACTTATATGAAAATAAAAAAATGTTGGCGACCTTTAATATAATAGTATGAGCATTTGATTTCTGTCCGTGGTTAGAAAACCATAATTATTCTTGTAATTTCTACTCAAAGCTACCCAATGGGATAAAATAAAGCAGTGAACTTCGGATGCTATCAAAAGTTATTTCAAAACAACTTACTAATGGCCTTACCTAAAAGGGAAAGCTTAAAAACAAATCAGTAACTGATGAGGTCAGTAACAACAGACTGCTAAGATTCCTGCTCAATAAAAAACCACATTTCCCAGAAGGTGGTCTGTCATAGAAATGTATTGATAAGGTGCCATTCTAACATTAAATGAAATTGTTTAGCTACAAAAACCATGAACAGGTAATAAACTGTAATTATCCACCTATTTAATGCAATCTGTTAAAAAAATAAATCATTTTGACACTTCTATATATTAGAAATGCTGCTCCTCTTGAAAGGAAGAGTTATAAAGAAAACATCATATGATGATAAATGCTTGACTTTATTACTAAAAAGAGGCAATGTTCAAAGTTTATTATTCAGAAGAGCTGCATAACCCAGGAAGGAGTTTTTTATCAGTTACATCACAGTTAGACTAAATAACATTTTCTGCTACCAAAGCACTAATTTATTTTTCATAGATGTTTTGTACAGATAAACTATTTTGCTTAAAAGACAAGTATGGGGGTAAAACGGAGGGAAAGAAAAACGGGTCCATTTGCTGGTGACAATGTAAAAGGAAAGAACTGAAGGTTCTTTTCTGTTTTTCCTATTTCTTTTCTGCTTCAACAATGAGGTTTTTTTCCCTTCATACACCTCCAGTGACTTTCAGTTTTTAACAGCAGGCAGTCCAACCCAAATCCTTAACACAACCATGCACATGCTTACCATGAATTACAGAAAGAGATGTGTGTATCCATCTGACTCCCTTGCTGTACAGGCAGAAAGTGTTTTGCTTCTCCCCTACTGTGGTCATTATTAAGGCTTTGCAGTAAAACACCAATTCAAGGAAGACGTGACACTACAGGCATTTAGCACCTGCTAAGCCTGGCAGCAGCCTCACAGCTTTTTAAGGCTTCACACAATTTAATTGAAAATGTTTTAAACAGAAACAGAGTTCAGGCCTTTCCATTATGACCTATGCAGAAATGGATACTTACCCCAACTCTGTCATGCCATCAACAAATTCCTTTTTACTGAATTCACACTGAGTAGCTGCCCTGAATTTCCATGCCACAACCAGGACACTGATACTGGCTGGGTCCAGGCTTAAATCATCACAGAACTGCTGAATCCCGTCAATGCCGATTTTATTTTCATCTTGTGGGTCTGCAGTTCAAAACACAAAGAGGAGAACTATAATTATTTACAAAAAATATTTCCAAATAATCATCTGGCAACTCTGATGTGCTGCATAACACAGGTATAATTTTTTTCATAATATTCACAAATATTTTCACTTTAAGTCTAGTTAATTTTAGAAGAGACTCCATAAATAGAGTATTCTGCAAACTTTTGCTAGGAAGACTTTTCATTATTATAAGCTGGGCTATGTAGAAAAGCATCCCTCAAAGAAATTAAAGACTAACTTCTTAAACTGCTAAGATTTTCAGCCATGCTATTCTTAAGTCCTGAGTCAATGAGTTGATTAAAAAAAAAAAAAAGCAAAAAACAAGCCTAAATAAAACTTTTAAATTTTTTTTCAATTCTCAAGCTAAGATCTCTTCTACTATTCCAGCCAATACCACACTGAAAGAAATGGGAAATTTCAGAGAGGAAGTTAATTTGGCAAACAGACTTAAACCCATTAAATAAAGAATTGCAACCATGGTACAATCTGGGGACCTTTGATCCCCATATCTATTCAAGTAGTTCTAAGCCATGTAAAACACATTTCTTGTGTATTTGGGGAGTAATTGAAGAACCAAACATGAGATTTGCACTGCCTTGAAATCAGCAGAAAAATTCTGATGGATTCCAATAAGAACTTTTCATCCCTATCATATTTCATGTCATCCAGGCAACTAGGAACAAAAACGAAATTGTTGTTTTGACAGAGTTGCTGGATAAGCAGGTAAAAAAACTAACAAAAAAAAAAAAAAAAAAAAAAAAAAAAAAAAACACAAAAAAAAAAAACCAGCACAGAAAAAGACACTTCATCTCAGATTTCAAGTACAGTGCAATATTCTATAGGCCCTGTAGAAAAAAAAGGAATTCCTTATTGTTGTGGGGCCAATAACTCCA
Organism: Climacteris rufus; assembly: GCA_013398175.1. Lineage (NCBI taxonomy): Eukaryota > Metazoa > Chordata > Aves > Passeriformes > Climacteridae > Climacteris > Climacteris rufus. The sequence goes on along the minus strand of VZRZ01003844.1, from coordinate 1,623,260 downwards.
GTTTAAGCCAGATATGGAAAAAAATCAAAGGTGCTTAACCAAAACTGTTATTGTCTTCTGTCAAATCTTGTGCAAGTTTTTAAAGTTTACAATTTTACTCCAGTGTTAAAGTGCCAGAACTGCAAAGGTATGCTGCTAACAAAACACTGACACAAACTTAGACTTTCTTTCACAAAAGTCAGATGGTGCAGTTTGCCACTGCTAGAAATTTATGAACAATAAATAACATTTATGATATTTTTTCCCATATTAGACATTCTTAACAGTTTTTATGACCCAGTAATCTCCAAGACTGACATTCAAGGAGCAGAATTCATACATATATATATATGCTATATATATACACACACATGCACATATGGATGTAAATATACACATATGCATATATAAAAAACCATGGCTCTCTGGGTTTTGCCCCTTTGTTTTTACTAAGAAAATGCTATAGCATTGCTGGCTCTTTGTCCCTACACAATTCATTACCACAAAATAATGAAATATCAAACAACGCCTATACTTAGAAAGGATAATGTAAAGAGGAACAAAAAAGGTAGAAACAATATAATAAAAACAGGATAAAGTATATACAAAGCATGCCATATATTTCCATTAGGAAAGTACATAAAATCATAGCTGAGTGGTGGTTGAGAGTTCATGTTCCAAAACACAAGATACAAGGGTCTCAAGGAGAGCTGGCAGTGACACTCAGCAAGCACTGTCTCCTGCATCACTGCACTCTCAGATTTACATGGCTATCTTTTCCTCCCCCTTTTCTGTTCTTTTTAACAATGCTGTAAAATAATATGTGGAAAAGAAGCCACTCTGCCTTTAATCCACTTTCCTGTGGTTTTCCCTCCAAGCCTCTCTGAACAGGCACATCATTTTCAATGCAATATGCCAGCATGAAGGAATTAAACAAGGATGTAGTTTCTAGTTTTTGAGTGTTCTTATTTGACTGTTTTGTTGGACTCCTAGCTGTAATGTTATCTGAAATATTTCTGATTTTAACATACAGAAATATTGTCTCTGAAAATAATTAATTCCCCCAAATATTAGCATATTTTGCCATGGAAAGAACATCATACAGGTATTTAATAGCAGCCACTAGCAATAAATCATGTAAATGGCATAATAAACTTTGCTACCATATACAGCTGACACTTTTTCCTCACTCTAGGCTTAGTTTCCTAGTTTGAAACTTTGCAGAAATCGCTACAGAAGTTGTGTACAGACCACTAAAAACATTAAAAACTTTTGTCATTCTTATCTCATTACTGCAAACACATAGCAAAAAGCAAAAGCTAGTGAGCTTCACTTAAAACACCTTAAGAATGGCAAAGGGAAAAGCAGAAAAACCCCCAAATAACATAATCTAGAAAAAACCAAAACAAAATCTACAACAACAACAAAACCCCCCAAAAAACAAGCCTTACCTTTGTACCGATTGTACAACTGTTCTAATTTCTTCTTGTCTACTGAATTTTTCATGGATTCTTTGTAGTACAAGTCTGGATTCTGGAAGTAGTTGTCTGTTGCCACTTCTAGTTTCCATTCATTCTGCATTAAGCAGTATATAGCAGTCCTTTCACCAGCCTGGGTAAATGCCATAAACTGGCGGACCTTGTCCTTCTGAGACGATTTAAGTTTATGCTTTGGGATGCAAAAGAAGCAGGAAAGCCAATGAAGCTAATCCAGAAGTTTGTTTCAGCATTCTACTACTAACGCCTATTTTTTAAAGGTTTTAGTTTTCTTGTAGATGACAACTTTCACTTCAGAATTACAGGAAGACAAAGCCTTGTTCTTCTGCAGTTAAATAGACAGCATTTTCTTCTGAAAATTGAAAGGACAGCATCTATATATACACATTTTTAGCAGCGCATATTCTGTCAGTAACAAACTTGTATTTCTGCTTTATTGCTCACATATGCTGACGTTTTTCTGTTCTGTAACAGCAGTAAACACAAGTTTCATCACATAACAGTATGGTTATCTTCTGAAAGATATGCCTAGTGGTTTTAAAAAAAAAGAAAAAAGGCACAACTTACAGATTCTCAAATTCTGTGTAAGTCCTTAATACATGGAAAAAAATACTCAAGAGTTTTCCTAATATTTTTCTTAGTAACAATTAACAATGCAAAGTTTAATCATTTTAAGTCATCAGCTGAAAAAGGCAGAAGCATTTCTAACATAATGATGTTATAAAAAATTGCCAACAGAAAACATAAGAAAATTAAAGGAGATGAAGTGGACAATATCAGAGATTGCTGAATGTTACAATGAGACTGTAAGATTGGTGTAAATGTGATCTAAAACTTTAATTAAATGCTGAAAAATATGTTTATACTATTAATACATTAAACAACAAAAAAGCCTATTACAGTGGTATACAGGAACCAATATAATGTTTCTCTCAATTTCAGCAACCATATTGACACAACATCCCTAAAATTCTGGAACACCCAAGAGGTAGGAATGGGGATTTTAAAGGGAAAAAATTTACTAGTAATATATTTCAACATTATTCTTTACATGAAGTTGGAAGAAGAAGGAGATAGCTAAATCAAACTCCATTTTTTTCTTACATTCTGTACTTTCCAATCTGTTAAACCATACTTAACACATGTTCTGGGCCCACAAGCTGAGAAATTTGTCCAAGTTCCCCACCTCTTAAATCATCAGGTATAATGGAAAATTTACTGGTCTCTTAAATATCAAAGAGAACTGGATCCTGATTCAGTGAGCAGTAAACACAGGACCATCGTTCAGTTTACTTTTTATCTCTTGGGCACATATGGACGGTGACATCTCAATTTACAGACGGTCCCGAGATAAGAAACACATCACGTAAACACGACAAGGACCTACGTCTTTCCTACAAGATTTTTCAATTTAATATAAGAAGAAATATGCAGCGTTTCTTTTTATACAAGATAGGTGCACAGTGGGAAAAGAAGCTGCAAAAAATAACTACAGCATTCTTTGGTAAGCGAATAGCCAATAGCCAGTAATTCTGGGGCTGCAAGCTCCACCCAGCCTCCAAATTTCCATGAAGGTCTAGCACCTACACCTGGGAGTCTGCACCTACACCTTCCTCAGTTACATAAACTTCTTTTGGGCAACAAACTTAGCGATGATCACTTTGAAACAGAGGACTCTGCCAACAACGCCAAAGCAAACCCCATGTCCTCTCTCCAGCCTAGTTAACGCCAGGCACTCGGGGAGATTTTCTAGCTTCACTTCTAGCGAAATGAAACACCGAGTTATCCGAAGCGATAAGAAACACGCTCGGCTCTCCCCCGCGCTGCTCTGCCACGTAGGGCGGCCCCGCGGCCGCTCCGCGCAGCGCGCACAGCCCGGCCCGGGAGCTCTGCCCCTCCCGCCGCAGCCGGGCCCTCGCAGCCGGGCACAGCTCCCTCACGTCTCGGGAGCCCTCTCCCAGCGCCAATGACACCGCACCGCACACCCCAGGGAAGCGCCGAAGCTGCTGCGGAGGCTCCGGGAGAATCCTTCCTTCCCAGGACAGCCCCCCCGCCCCGGGAAGGGAATTTGTACCGCACCTTTCCCACCGCCTCCGGCTGCACCTGCCGCGTCCCGCGGCGGGGAAGGGGCCGGTGGGAGCGAGGGACTCGGAGCTCCGGCGACCTGCCCCGCCAGCCCGAATCCCAAAAAAGGGAAAGGTACGCGCTGCGCCGGCTGCCTGCGCTCGAAATACCCGCGGCGCTGCCCGGCCCCCTCCCTTCCCCCGCCGCCCCCGGTGAC
>VZRZ01003844.1:1581486-1618977 GCA_013398175.1 Climacteris rufus | reverse complement strand
GCCTCCCCGGCGCTCGGGCACCGGCGCGGGGTGAGGGGCGGCCGCAAGGACGGGGCTTCTCGGTGCCCTCCGCCAGCGGCCGCCGCCTCCTCGCCGCCCGTGCTCGCTGCCCTGCGATCCCGTCCTCCCCGCCCGGCCGCTGCCCGCCTCGCTCCGTCCCTCAGGTGAGCGTCGCTGCCGAGAGCGCCGGCCGGGGTGGCCGCCGCTTCCCCCTCGTCCCTCCGCCGCCATGAGGGAGAGGGAGCCGGGCCGGTCGCCCCCGCGCTCCGCTCGTCTCCTTCTGTTCTCCCCTTGTGCCCCCCCGGCCGCCCGGCCTTCCCCAGGGAGCGGCGCCGGGAGCTGCCATCGCGCTCAGGTGGCAGCGGGGCGGAGGTGCCGGGGCCCCGCGGCTCCCGGGAGCGGCTGGCAGTGCGAGAAGGGGCGGGGGGCGGCGAACCGGCAGGTGTGGAAGGACCCGCAGGAGGGACAGGGTTTGTGTTGGAGGCAGAGTCCAGTGTTACCGGCTTGATGAAATCTGCTGGTACGGTGTCGTTCAGGAAGGAAGAACGGGAAAAATGAGCTGCAATCCATCAGGAAGCAAATGCTGCTTAAATAAGGACTCCGAAGGACAGTAGTACCTCTGATGTTTTACTTCCTGATACATGGAGAGGAGCGTTAGGTTTTTTTTCCGTTGGGTTTTTTTTTTATTATTATTTGCACTCAACATCACATCATTTATTTTGATATGTGAGGTCTTTATTCCCTTAAAAGCTTTTGAGCGCTGCCCCAGGTGTCGCTCCTCTAAACAGTTCTTGCTGGCCAGGTAAAAGGCACGGGAACAAAACTGTCCTGTGTCTGAACCACAGGGCTAAGTTTGCACAGCACAACAGTGAGTGAACTTTGCTGGTATAAATCTCTGCTCAAAATTTTTAGTTGTGTGGTTTGACATACTATGTAAGACATGCAGTAGAGTCTTTTACTCACCTTCCTGCAAACAGAAACTTGCATATACACTGGGTGTTTTCTTTTCCTTCTTTCTTGCAGGAATAGATTGTAATGTATTTAGCAAAATCTCTTCCTCAAGCCTGAGTATTACTTTGTATATATGAACAAATACTTCCTTAAATTTCACCCTAGGACTTTGCCAGGTGGTGGGGATTGTTATTTTCCTGATTCCTTAAAAATAGTAAACTCCACTGCTTTATCAAAGTTTTGAAATGTTTCTGCTTTATTATTTTACTGATACTAGACTGATGTGATGTGTTTTTGCTACTTTGGTTGGGCTTCAGGTACTTAATTCTAAATGTTTAAGCTCGTTGTGTTGTTAAACCCTAGCCCACAGTCAGCTGTCATTAACTATATACTATGGCTTGCATTGCATGCATTGAAACAAGAAATAAACCAACCCACAGACAGGTTTTGTCATTTCTCTCTGAAACAGAGATAGGAGAGCAATTAAAAAATGATGGTAGTGCATGACTTTGTTTGCCATCTTTCCTTTGCGTGGAATCATAGAATGGCCTGGGTTGGAAGGGACCCTGCAGGCCCTCCAGCTCCAGCCTCTGTGCCGTGGTCAGGGACATTTTCCACCAGAGCAGGTTGCTCAGAGCTCGTTCTGTGTGATGCTGATGGCTGGCTTGGGTGCTTGGGATTGTGATGCTACTGCAGTGTAGGGAAAGCCGATCCTCTGTTGGGCAGGCTGCTGCCAGATGGCCATGGCCATGTGTTGGTTTCTCACTAAGGCTGTTGGCCCAATGATCAAGACTGTAGCTAAAGTTTTAGGGAAATACCTGCTGTATTGATGATCTGTTAGCACATTTTTTTGTGTTGTGTGTTTTTAGAATGCTGTGCTTTAGTGTTAAATATGTGTTTTGTACAGACATTTATATACTGGTATGTATAGCTTTGTGGCATGGGGGGGTTTGTGGGGTTATGTGTCTGTTTGGATTTTTTTAAAAGAAAATAGGAACTTTGTTAGTTTACAGCAATGTCCGTATTTTCTTCTGGGTTCTGAGGGAAGGAAATTGCTTGATGTTAAAAATCAAGTACAGCAGTTTAAATATAGACCTTCAGGTAGTTACTAGGAAATGAACTTACGAATGAATTGATTTAGTGTTTTTATAATTTACTTTAAGATCAATAATATGCTTTGAAGCAAAGTACCTCAAGGCCCAGCAGCATTTCAGGTGAAGAAGGCCTTTGATCCAAGCTAGTAGAACCCAGAAGTCCAGGCAGTTTTCCTGTTCTTTCTCTCACAATTACGATTTATAATGTAATCTGATTCAGTTAAGCTTTTTTTAAAATGATGATTTGTTGAGTGTGTTAATACTTCTGAGACTTTATAAATGACCAGTGATTATGATACAATTCTTTTAGGATAGGTTTGAGAAGAGACAGGAGGTTTACTCATAGATAAGCATAACGAGTTCTGGTGCTGGGTTGGAGTGCAGCCTATGGCATTGTGGCCTGATATTTTTAAAGGCTTTTCTTTTATGTAAGAAGTGCAGATGAGTACCATGTGAAATGACCAAGCTTTGCAGTTACTGTTTGTAGAACAAGATGTTATCTAGGAAATAGTCAAGGGGAAACCAAAAATCTGTCAATAACCTCAGTCTGTTTCTTGCTTTTGATAAACGTTGACTGAGGAAGACCAGTGTGTATTCTGTTAAAGATCACGGGGAGGGGTGCAGTCTTGGGTTTATTTTGTATGCTTGTTTGATCTAATGGCTGAACATTACCTTGTTTGATAACTGCCTGGTGCTGTCTTGCAGCCTGCTGTGCATTCTGGAGATGCAGAAACCATGTAGCACAAAGCTTTGAGCAGCTGTGGATTATCACTTTCTCCCAAGAGCAATATAAAGTGAAGAATGAAGGCGACTGGATTTATTTCCCTGTGGACGTTGGTTTCCCTTCCTTGTGGCCAGTTGGCAAATGCTGCAGAACATGAAGATGTAGTAAAGCATGCAATAAAGCTGCACCGTGGGAAAGGAGCTGTCATCACTCAGAGGAAGCAGTGGGTGCTGGAGAGCTGCAGGAAACTCTCCGGTCTTCTTCGGCAAAAGAACGTTGTTCTCAACAAACTGAAGAATGCCATAAGAGCAGTTGAGAAGGATGCAGGACTGTCTGATGAAGAGAAACTTTTTCAGGTGCACACCTTTGAAATTTTCCAAAAGGAGCTAAATGAAAGTGAAAACTCGGTCTTTCAGGCAATCCATGGCCTCCAGAGAGCTTTGCAGGGTGATTACAAAGATGTTGTGAATATGAAAGAAAGCAGTAGACAGAGACTGGAAGCCTTGAGAGAAGCTGCAATTAAGGTTGGTTTTCCCACATTTTTTACTAGAGTATTCATATTCTACTTGTTATTTTAATTTTATTATGGCACAGTTGTAGTCTGTTTTAATAAAAAAGGGTATCTATGTAAAACTTGCAAAGTTTAGTGTTCAAAATGAATTTTGAATGAAGCATTTTTTCTCATTAGTAAATTCACAAGAAATTCTGGTGTAGAGCTTAAAACTCCTTAGCAGTCAGTAGTTCTTATCTCAAAATAAAGCTATGCATAGTCATAAGACCTGTGGCAAAGCTTGTGTTAAAGGGAAAGGAATACAAGCACTGAGTCAGTGCACGTAGCACAGTTGCACAGTGGGACTACCAGAGTGGAAGTAATGCCATCCAATGGTGAAACACTAACTGGTTTTTCCTTTTTGAATGAGAATTGCTCAACGAGAGTCTACAGTTAAAAGAGAACAACTTATTGGCTTTCATTTCCATGTTTGTATAGATATAGGTGAAATGGACATGCAGAATGGTAGATGGCTAGAGTTTTAAACTCAGTATTGCACTCCTAGCCTAAGAACTACTGGTTTGAAAAGCAGTGCTTCCAGGAAAGAGCCAGCTCAGATAACTTTGCCAAGAAAGAACACAGATGAGTAACAGTTGAACCGCAAGTACTTCATGGAAAATTTGAGTTCCCTTGTCAATGCAGACCCACTAGGTTGTGCACAATCTGCCACTGTCTTCTGGACTTGGTAGTGCTCAGACTGTGTACTGAAAGTCTCCCATTGAAAGAAAATGTAATTTGATTTATTTGGTACTTAAATTGCTCTTGTCTTGCTCTACCCCTCAACCACCAGAGGAATATATTAAGAATTTTCTTTGGTTTCCGTCTTCTAAAAGAAGAGACTGCCCTTGCACACGGGAGTGAGAGAAGGAGCAAAAATGTAATTGGGGTCTAGCACCTGAGTAGTGAGAGTCTCTAAAGGGCATTTGTACAGAGAGGTGTGTAGATCTTGACAGGTGAAGAGGGAAAGAAATTTCCCTCTGCAGGAAAGGTGTGCAGTGAATTATGGCAAGGAACGCTGGTGGAAGTTAGGATGCAAACTTGGGAGACTTGGAGTGGTTCTTTGCAGTGGAAATGAAGACTGAACTAAACAAATTTGGATAGAGAATAATTTGGATGTAGGTGTATTCCAGTGAAGTGTTTTGTATGACTTGAATATTGATAATTAACCATAGTGGCAGCCTCTGCTGCATAGAAATGTCAGAAAATGTCATGAACTTTACCTTTTTCTTTCTTGGAGCTCATAAAATAGCAGCAGTGAGGCTGCTCAGAACCTTCTTTCCCATGTACCTAATTCTTGGTAATGTTACTGTAAAATAATGAAGCATTTTATCCTTGGACTTGAGAATGGTGCTTCACTGCTTTTCTCCTAGAAGGAGGCCTGTGTGTACAATGATGTGGTTTAGAGGTGTGTCCTGTCAAAACTTTGCTTCTGCAGGATTGTGCAGGCTTTTGTATTACCAGGGTATTTACTTGAGTGAGAAATCTTCTACACCTTCCTTCTTATGGCATGCATGTGATTATTTAAACAGAATACTTGTTGTTCTAACGTTACAATTGTTGTGTACAGCCAAAAGGATGAAAATCGTGTGGGTTACATTTTTTTGGACTTGTTCTTAGTGCATAGGACACATTAGGTCCAATTTCGTTCTAGTTTCATTTTACTGTAATGATTACTTTGTTGGTATACTCATTGAACATCTATTTTTTAACAGTGGGTAAATGGAAAATACAAATAACTGTAGAGGGTGCTGGACTCTTCCCTTTATTTTATTTCTGTTGAGTTGAAGTGCTTGGAAGTCTTAAGTGCTGGGGGGTGTGTGTGTGTGTCTGATGCCTTTCTTGCTGGTTCTGCTGCTGTGAAAAGATGTAGTGCAATCATTGGCAGTGCGAGGTGAGGGGAAGTCAGGAAGGAGTGCTGAAGATAGTTTGTGCTTTCTTTTGCTCCAGGATCCTGTGTGGAAGTTCAGGAAAAAGCAACAAACTCTTACCTACTTTTTAATGAGCTTCTCATTTCTTGGATGCCTCATCAGGCATTGATGGAAAAAAATAACTTGAAAGTAGTGCAAAGATGCAACCTCTTCTGAATGTGCTTTTGTCATCTCTGATTAACTAGCAGAGAACAACAGCAACAGTGCATTTTTAATCAGCATTGCCCCAAAGTCTTACTTAACCTTACTTCATTTTGCTCCTGGTGTTTCTAGGTGTTCCTGTTAAGGGCACAATCCTTATCTCTGTTACTTTGCTTAAGAGGTTGCTGGGTGTGTACCTTGTGATCAGGTGTCTCCAGTCCCAGTGTGAGCTGCAGAACAGTGTTTGTACCCTGATGCACTTCTGCTTAGCAGGTAACAGGTTGTTTGAGGTGACTTGTCCTTGTTTTGGACACCATTGCCTGTGGTTGTCCCAGTCCACTGCTGTCACACTAGTTTGTAGGTGGAAACAGAGATGCCACTTTAATGGACTCCAAAAATCTTTGTCTCCGTTAATTGAAGGAACTTGCAGCTAAACACAGATTTTTTCAAAGCTTTTCTACCTGGCTACTCAGGGAAAGTTAACTTCTTTGAAATTAGAGAATTATTTTTTTGCAGTTTGTCTCTAGCTCTGTTCAGCCTGTTTGTCTTGGCTGACAAAGGACTGAGATGGGCTCCTTGCTCCCAAAACCTCTTCCATTTTTGAGGGGGAAAAGTCTCACCATTATCAATTTCATCTTGTATTCCAAGTTGTTGCTGAATGAGCAGAGACTCTGCAGCTCATACCGAGGCTGTTTCTTACATCTTTCAAGCAATGTCTGCTAGCAGAGAGCAACAGATAGGAAATGTTTTTCCTTGAGGCTCTATGAAAGTGACTGTGTCTCCTACTTATGTGTTGCATAAGAGCTAATTGTTGACATTGGGCCAAACACATTAATAGTTACATTCTTCCCAACTCCAGTTATTTTGAGAGCTGGGTAACTTTCACCATGATGGTGTAACTGTGGCAATTCTAAACACCAACAGACAGCAATACTGAGGTTTCATCACAATCAGAGGCATTCATCTGACTGTCAGGATTTTAAAAGAGTTAAGTTACAGTTACCAGTTGTACTCAGCATATTCTTGTTCTGGCATCCAGGAATTGATTAAATGACGTGCATGTTCTTGTGGGTTTCAAGGGAGAAAATGTTCATCCACAAACATGTGGAGGAGGGAACACTCCATTTATTTAAGCATAGGTGTTTAGAATCATTTAATACGCTCAGGTTATTGAAGGGTAGGCAGATAAAACACACAATGTATGGGAGACCTACATTCTTAGATTTCTAACTGGATATGGCAGGGACAGGGCATGTGGAGACAGAAACTTGTGTTTTCTGGGAATTGGGTCAGTTCTAGAGATTGCTTACTAGACTAGATTAGATTTGCCTGGTTTTTTTTTCCTTGGTATTAATATTGTCTCTGTTAAATAGTAGAAATAGGGTCTCTCTCATTTAAGTATTCTCAGCATCCTGAATCTAACTGAAAGGAAGAAGCACTACCCTCATGTATGTTTCCTTACTCATAGATGTTCTCTCAACAGCCTTTAAAAGAATGGGGGCATGTAAAGGAAAGAATATTTTTTTTCCAAAAAACTCAAATTGTTCTTTGTTGATACACAAAGTATTCTGTTTGGTTGTTGTCATGGTGACTGTGTTATGTCCAGTTGTGATCAGTAAATTAAGCTTTTTAGTTCTCTTTTTGACCCTGAAACATCCAAAGAGAAATGAAATATGACTTTATCAGGGAACCTACTGAAACATTTTCACACCATATTAAACCTTACTAGCTTGTTTTTCTCTTCTTTTGAAGCATAGGAATTTCAGAAGTTGTCAGTGCAAGTTTCTAAGGGGCCCAAACTGAAACGGGGGGAAAGTCATGTGTTTTAATTCTGATAGGAAAAGTGCTTTTTTGGAAAACATAAACAGGAAGCTTGGCTAGAGTGATTGGCTGCTCATCTCTACTCTCTCCCAACTACTTTTCTCTTTTTTTGCTGTTTCCACAGTTGCTGTAATTCTTGAAAACCATAAACAGACCTCTTCCTATGTTTATAAAAGGGCTTATAAAGTTAAGGTTCATTGTGTTTTCCACCTAATTTGTTTGTTTGTTGTAGATAGTATAGCTATACATTTAAGGTATTATGCTTCCCTTCTGGAACACTGAGTTCTAAACTTTACTTGGCTCTGAAATGTTTTCTAGAGTTTCTCAAACTAAGTCCTTTCTTGCATTTTCTGGATCATAACCTTGGGGCATCTCTACTGTTTAATGGATTAGGAAAGACAATTGGTGGCTATTTTGTTTGGCTGTTATTTTTCTTGCCCACTTACCTAATGAAAATTGGCACAAGAGAAAGCCATCTTTAAATACTTTCATAAAATTTGTATTGCTTTTGTAATTCCACTGGTAAAATGTTTTGTGTCAAAAGCAGTATATATTTATGTCAAATGCTTTTGTGCTCAGAGGCCTGGCCAGCACTTTATCTGTGTGTTGTAAAATTCAACAGGAAGAAATGGAATATGTGGAACTGTTAGCAGCAGAAAAACACCAGGTTGAAGCCCTTAAGAACATGCAGCATCAAAACAAAAGCCTGTCAATGCTTGATGAAATTCTGGAAGATGTCAGGAAGGCAGCTGATAGATTGGAAGAGGAAATAGAAGAGCATGCCTTTGATGACAACAAATCTGTAAGTGATGCTTTAGACTTAGTCTTTTCATTGGTGTGCATTTATTTATAGTTGGTATTTGCACTGTGTGTTTATATAGTTGTTAAGATTTTAGTGAGTGTTAAAGAAAAAAGAGTGAGCAAGCAAACAGGTGTAATTGTTCCTTTTTGCTTGTGATTTCTGTGGTTTTGGTTTTGAGTGCCTCCTGCAGCTGGCACTTTGACAGAGACAAGTGTAATCCATCTCACTGATACATCCATCCCATGAGAGATCTGACATCTCAGTGGTGGGGACTGCCACGGTTGGACTTGGCAGGATACAGAGGTACCATGTTAAGCATTGTCTCCACTTTTCATTGTCTTGAGAAAGTTATAGAAGAACAAGAATCCTTGCAGATGGTTTTCACAGTTTGGGAAGAGATTTATTGTTCAAAGGAAAGACCTGAAATGTGTTTGTGGTGTTACTGACATCTGACTTCGTCTGCTTTTTGTACCTTCACCTTCTGCACTGATCCTTAGTTTTATGTTCCGTGATGGGACAGGATCCCTCAGGTAAGGCTGTGTTTCTGGAGCTGGGAATATGTCAGTTTATTCTAGAGTCCCATTTTGCCATCCTCAAGCTGAGTCCCTAAATTAGCCCTGTTTCCATAAACACGGATTGCAGTTTTCTTTGGCTTTTGCTCTTGGGAGGTTTCTGTTGATTTGCAGGTTGACTCCCAAGGTGATCATAGCTCTTAAGTTCCGCTGAGGAGGGAAAACAGTATCTCTGTAGCAGAGAACCAAGCCGTGAGTTTTGGTTTGTTTTTTTTTTTTTGTTTTTTTTTTGTGCTCGAATGGAGAGAAAGTGAAAGCAGCTTTTTTATTTGGTGTCGGTCAGGTGAGGGCGATTGTGGCCCGTGGCGGCGGCAGCGCCCTCTCCCGTCCCGCCGGGATCCGACGGCTCCGGGCGGCTCCGGCCGCGGCTTCTCCTGCCGGGAGCTGCCGAACTGCAGCTTCCCTTCCCTTCTTCTCCAGGGCATCTCTTTGCTTTTCTGCTTGGAGCTCCATCCGGGAAAGAAAAGGAGTCCTGAAATGCAACCGGGAGGGCTGTTTACTTCTCTGTCATTGCAAGGAACCTTCTTTTAAACCAAAACACTGGAATTTTAGAACAGAGAAGTTCTGATACGTCATCAACGTTCTGATGAAGATACACAAGCTGCTGTTAAAATATAGTCAAATAGAGAAGTGAAGCATCTAAAATTGAAAAAAACTCTATGATACAACCTGCTTTCAGGAATTGCTGTTTTGAGAAATAAAATGTGGAAAATAACTAGGTAGAAATAGTTCTTATAATCTCTCTTTCAGGTTTGCAGGACAGGGACCTTTTCTTGACTTGGAATGCAGTCTTTAGTTGAGATTTTTGTGAGCTCAATATTACTTTGTAATCTCCAATTGGTTTTGTTTAAGATAATAAAATGTTACATTTAAAGACAACAAGTTGTGATAAAAAGGCTGAAAGACTTCTCAGACAAGAAACCTGCAGTAATTTTAGTAGGTGTCAACAAATTCTGTAGAAACTTCAAGCACAGCTAATAGTCTTTCCCTTTCAATTATATGCTTAATTGGCTCCCCTGTTTTTGTTTGTTTCATTATTTGTTTTCTTTTTCTCAAAGGTAAGAGGTGTAAACTTTGAAGCAGTTTTAAGGGTGGAAGAAGATGAAGCCAACTCCAAAAGAAATGCTTCAAAAAGAGAAGTAGAAGATGACTTAGGTCTTAGTATGCTTATTGATTCCCAAAACAATCAGTATATCCTTACTAAACCCAGAGATTCAACCATTCCTCGTGCTGATCATCATTTTATAAAGGTAACCATTTCAGAGACATTCTTGTCATTCACTTTTGGATTTAGTCCCACTAGTTTGCATGTCTGTACTACTTGGTTGGACTGAGTACAGTTTCCCTCTAAAGTTACCCCAGCATGCATGACTCCCCCATCTGTGGGATTTGGCCAAGTGTTTCCTACTCTGGAAAGTCTTCACAAGGCTGATCATGATGCCATGTGAATCCTCTCTGTTTTTATTTGATTTATCTCGTTGCACCTTTGAGGCACCGTCCCTTCTCTTGAACTGCAAAGTGTTAAAGCAAGTTACTGCTGTGCTTGATAAGCCACTTGCATGTTGTCAGTAGAGAGAATTTATCTGATCATGTGATGAAAAAAAAAATGTATCTGGTCTCGTGATGAAAAAAGGCATGCTGGAAAATACACATGCATGGTAGGGTTTTTATTGTATTTGTGCTTCATGTAGAATAACTGGATTGGGATTTTTTTTTAACTATAAAAACCCCAAACAGATCTGTTTCACCGTTGTGTTTTAATCCAAAGTGTCATTCCACCCAGAAAATTGCCTATTTCAATGATGTATTTAAAATATTTGTAAAATTGATCAGAAGTCCCCCAGTTACTTAAGGTCAGTACCTCATCTCCTTTGTCCACAAAACTTACACCTGCAAAACCATTGAGGTTAGTTTACTGAAACTGAGGGGTTTTTCCCACAGGAAATATTCTGCATTTAATTTTACAGTGCTGTTTATCTTTTGAAAGATAATAGTCTTCAATTTCATTCCAAATTTGTGTGTCCTTTATATTAATGTATTTAGGATATTGTGACAATAGGAATGCTGTCTTTGCCATGTGGCTGGCTGTGCACAACAATAGGATTGCCAACCATGTTTGGCTATATCATCTGTGGAGTACTCTTAGGACCCTCAGGACTAAATAGTATCAAGGTAAGCATGCAAGTTACTTCTTGACTGATCTAATTTGTTGAAATCTTTAAAAGTAGTTTTTAAAGAATATGGTGTTGCCAACCTCAAATGTATTTTAAAAAAACAAATCCCCAAACCTGAACCTTTGCAACTGGAGGCCTTCAAATTTTATGTCTTCTAATCATTTTGTTTTCAATGTTGTTTTTTTTTTTCTCTTCTAAAATTGTGACACAAGCACCTGTTGAAAGTGGAAACTGAAGGTTGTTTATTGTGAAAGTTTTGTCAGGTTTTCTTTCCCTTCTTTCTTTTCTTGTCTTTAATCATAAAGCATCACTATTGAGAGCCAAATGATTTATTTAAATGACATAAAATATACAGAAACTTGCAAAAAGTCGGTGTTGACAGCGGAGGAAGCGTTTAAAACAAATAGTTCCCTAAGTAACATAGCTTGGCCTTCTAGAGAGTTATTTTGCATCTCTGTAGCTCTTTCATCCATCCCAGTCACCCTATTCCTTTCCCAGTACCCTGCCCACATTCCTGAAGTCTTTTGAACGTTTTTAGCTCCATCACGTGTACCCTGGTTACTGGCTCGTGGGAAACCAGGAGCTGTGGTTGGCTGGCCGTGTTTTGATGAGTGCTCTGGTGTGCATTAACACATTGTTCAGCCAGCAGGCAAGACAGAACACATGTTAAGGCTGCATGGTAATGTCTGCTTAAGTTGCATGTGTTTATTGCATTGGTATCCATGAAACCACTTGAAACTCACTGTCTTTGCAACATCTGCTCTTACAGGGGCTTCTGTTGAAAATGACTGTTGGGCTCAAAATTAAGTAGAGGTTGACAAAATCCTACAATTTCTACTAATCTTGTATTGGAAGAGAGGGTTGCAAATACCACGCTTTCAAAATTTCGTTTCTAAAATTGAGATTAAATAATCTCAGACTCTGTGTTGTACATAATTTCTGGGTTGAGAATGTCTGGAAAGTTTGGCTTAGACTGAGAAACAAGTTGTAAGCTTGGCATTAGAAAGAGATCCAACAAGGAATTTTCAGAGACCACATCATTGAAGAAGATGATGTGGTCAGCACAGATAAGAGAGAGGTTTTTTCCGGACAGTTTCTTAAGTGATCTGTCTGTTTCTTGTGGAAATGTGATTAAAAGTTATTCATCTGGGTAATATTCAGGTTGACAGGGTATCTTGTGTGTGCAGCTCTCTGGCAGGATAGATAGTTTCCATCTCCACTTCTGTAATTGATGATGAACGTTGTTTTCTTTTACTCTGGCGTGTAAATAAAATACATAGATAAGAAATACTAGGTTTTTAGAATAGAATAGACTATTCCAGTCAATTTCCTGAACACTTCAGGGCTGACCAAAAGTTAAAGCATGTTGTTAAGGACATTTTCCAAATGCCTCTTAAACATTGACAGGCTTGGGTCATCAGTCAGCTCTTTAGGAAGCCTATTCCAGGGTCTGACCACTCCCTCAGTAAAGAAATGGTTCCTGATGTCCTGTCTGAACCTCTCCTGCAGCAGCTTTGTACCGTTCTATACATCTTGTCAATGGATACCAGGGAGAAGAGCTCATCACCTCCCTCTCCTCTTCCCCTCCTCGAGAAGTTGTAGAAAGCAGTGAGGTCATAGGACATTCCTTCCAGCCCTTCCACCACCTTTCCATCCTCTTCTGGATGCATTCAGGGCCTTCAGATCCTGCTTAAATGGTGGGGCCCAGAACTGCACACAGTGCTCCAGCTGGGGCCCTAGCAGCAGTGAATACAGCAGGATAATCCCTTGTTTTGCAGCCACTGGTGATGCTCTGTTTGATGCACCCCAGGACAGGGTTTGCCCTCTGGGCTGCCAGGGCTCTCTGCTGGCTCACACTGAGCCTGCTGTCAACCAGCACCCCCAGATCCCTTTCTGCAGGGCTGCTCTCCAGCCACTCCTCTCTCAGTCTATACTTGTGCCTGGCATTATTGCATCCTAGGTGAATCCAGTATTTTGAAAAGTTAGTCAAATTTCCTTCCATTAATCGTTGCCCAATGCTCCAGTGTATCTACATCCCTCTGCCAGGCTTCTTGTCCCTCAAAAGAGTCAACAGCACCTCCCAGTCTGGTATCACCACCAAACTTCCTAGTGATGCATTCAGCTCCTCCAACCAGATCATTGGTATATGTGTGTGTATATAGGTGTGTGTGTCTGTGTGTGTATATAAATATAAAAATATATATATATATATTGGATAGAACTGGCTCTAGAACTGAACACCAGTTGCCAGCCAGATGTATCCCCGTTTTTCTGTTGTCATGAGGAAGACAAGCACTTTTCTTGCTGTTGCACCCTTCTCTCTGAAGCACAAGGGCTGGTGGTTGTGCTGGTCTGAGAGATGGATGTGTGGAGCCTGTAGGATGGAGAGCAGGACAGCAAGAAAGATTATACCAACAGACCAGCAAACTAACTAGCAAGCAGTAACTTCTGGCATGCAAGCCTTGAGGATTTAGTAGTACATACATAAAACATAACCTACTCGTTTTCAACCAGCAAGCAAGGTTACTGTTAAGGGAACTTGCCAGTCTGACCATTCAGACTCTCTGGCCTCTCAGTGGCCATTCACCATTGTGCCCTTTGTTATCCCAAATGCTGGCAATTCGCTGACACTTGTCTCAGGCTCCCACTGAGAGTTCAATCTCCATTTCAATCTGCAGCTTGCCAGCCGAGCTACCTGGACCAGATGTGTCCCACTACACTTACCAACATCAGTGCACATGAGCATTTTGGGTAACCAGCACTATCCAACCAAATTATCATCTAGTATCAGCCAGGTGATGGGAAAAATACTTGCACCCTAAAGATGCTATGGAAACTTCTGATGTCATATGAGCAGCAAGTGAACTACCTATGGAAACAGAATGAGAATCAATTTGTTTTGTTGTGGACGTATAATTTTGTATTATAAGTAGACTGCTGTGCACTAATATTTTTGATTTTTTTTCTAAGTCTATTGTGCAGGTGGAGACATTAGGAGAATTTGGTGTATTCTTCACACTCTTTCTAGTTGGTCTGGAATTTTCTCCTGAAAGATTAAGAAAGGTATTTTTGTATGATATCTCTGCATTAAAGGATTTAATCGCTAATGTTGCAGTTTTCAGTTATATTTCAGATTTTTATACACTCCCGATAATACACTGGGGTAACTTTGTACGTTTTTAAGAATACAAATGTGACATTTGCTTCTGCACTTTGGAAAGAATAGAATGCATTATTTATTCAGTGTCTCAAAAAAACCCTACATTTGCTCTTCATTTTAGTAAAACAGTTTGATTGCTAGAAAAATCTCTCACAGTTTGACAATCTATCTCTGTGTTATTTTAATGTGCAGTCACATGCAGGTGCTGTTACGGAGTGTCCAGTGATGTTTGCCATTCCTGTTATAAAAAAATCAAAAAGTTTAAGTACTGCATACTGAATTGATAATACATGCTGTACTGGCTAATAAACAAGTATGTTAAAACAATCTGGAATATTACATGTTGTGGCAATCAGGATTCAGCAAAATCTACAACTTTCTTTTGGTCTTAATTTAAAAAAAAAGAAGTTATTAACCAGCTAGAATTTTAATAGTGGAAAATACTGCCACAAAATATGTGAAAACTGTATGTAAAGAATTGTGTGATCTGTTCCTAAACTGATAGTTGTGAGTTTGTGATACTATAAAAGCTGTAATTGAAATATGTTACAATTTATGACCATTCAGTTTAATCTGCTATTTTCTAGTCCATCTAAAGTCCAAGATAAAAATCGGTAATTCAAGGATTCCTAAACTGTAGTAGGTAAATTGTTGCTTTAGAATTTTGTGTGCAGTTGTTTGGATCAGGTTGCTGGTATTGTTGACTGCCTTTTCCATGTCTATTTTTTCCTCATCTTAGAGTCACATCCAATAACTTTTCTTGCATTTGATGATTTTAATGTATTTCAGCTCATACAACCTTTGGCCCTTAATTTATCTGTGAGCTTGGGGAAGTTTACCTGATTTCTGGTAATGAGTATTTTGGCATAGAGCATCTACCAGACATAATAACTTGGGAGTTTTAGGTTGTGTGGTTTGACCATTACTCTGTAGCCCAGTACTACAGCCCCAGATCACACAACTTTAACTGTTTATTTGCAATGAAAAACATTGTAATTTAGCAGTGAGAAAAGTGCCAGACTTTATCATAAGAACTTGTTTTCTTCCCAAGGTATGGAAAATATCTTTGCAAGGACCCTGCTACATGACAGTTCTGATGATTGCTTTTGGTTTGCTGTGGGGGCACTTGCTCCAAATTAGACCAACACAGAGTGTCTTCATTTCCACTTGTTTGTCTTTGTCAAGCACACCCCTGGTGTCAAGATTCCTTGCAGGTAGTGTTCGAGCAGATAAAGAAGGTAAGTGTGACTTTAAATATGACCTCCTTATATCTACAAGAAAATCTGAAAGAAGTTGACTTTGTAATATAATGAGAGAACCTAATTAAAAAACCAAAGCAAAACCCACCACAAGCAATCGTCCTTGTTTAACACTGGGCAGTGTTATGTGTGTTCTTGTTAGGAAGTGTACTTGATCTGTACATAGCCAGTCTTCTCTGGGAAAAGACAGTGTAGCCCAACCAGTGCTCTCTATGTTAGGAACTGATTTTACAGGGGATCTGGAATCCTTGAGCTTTTTAAGAGGTTACCAGATTAGGCCACTGTTACCTGTCATCAGGGCTGAAAGGCTAATAATTTCAAAAATTCACAACTTTCTTCAGGAAAAAGACTAGTTCAGGTGGTCTTTCAAATAAGTGCCTTTAAGGCCAAATTTCTAGCTTTTCAAACACTTCTATATGTTTCCTTTCAAGAGTTTTGACATCCTACTTTCTTCTACTTACACCTTCCTCATACAAACTGCATTGAAATACTCCTGACCCTCTAGAATATTCATTCTAATGCCAAAATTCAAGGTGTATGTTTTACACATGCTGGCTCTTATATGTGTCTTTAGAATAAAGCCTGCATACTTTCAGTAAAGGAGTTTCACTAAATGCATAATTAGTGCTTGACTGCTAAACAAACTTTACACTTTTATTGTGTAACAGAAGTTTCGTATAATATTTTATTTGTATTTTGATATGTCTTTGTACTTTTATTTTAATTCACGTACTAGTGGGGGGAAAACCCTAGACTACTTTGAATGACCTTCACCCATTAAGAGCCATACTGGGCCTCCATTTGATTAAGCCTTTTCTAGATTTCTGAGCCTTGCAAGCATTCCTAGCTTCTGATGACTGTTTCCATGACCCTTTGCTGGTGTACAGGGGATATTGACTACAGCAGCGTACTGCTTGGCATGTTGGTGATGCAGGATGTGCAGCTTGGTTTATTTATAGCTGTCATGCCTACACTTATTCAAGCAGGAGTGAGCACATATTCCAGGTAAAAAAAAAAAATTATTGTATGGATCTTCCCTCTACCCCTTGCAATTAGTATGTAAATTGCCAGTATGAATGTGAGAGCACTACAGTTAATGTCAGTTAACATGTTAATGTCAGTTCCATGAAAAGCAGGCACTCTGTTCTGTGAGTTTTCCTTTACTGTTTCTACTTGTCATGAAGTGGAAACTTAGAGTAGTTGTACAAATCTAGTTGTATGAAAATAATCTTTTTGCTCTAGCTGCTTTAGTCCTGTGTGGTAATGAAAATTTGTAGTGAAAAGTTTGCTGTTGTAAAAAAAAAGTGCATTTATTCATTTTCTTTATTTGCTCAGGGCATGTTTTTGTCAAAGACTCTGTGATAGTATTACTGAGCCTGATGGCTTACCCTGGAGATCTGTGAACAAAAATGCTTTTCAGTCAACATGGAAGTAAATTCTAGGCTGTAAAAGAGGTTTCTGGGCACTCAGCAGATTTAATCTTATTCTGTTTACTGATGTATCTAAATACCTTCCTGTAGCTACTCAGTTTTGAACATTTATGGAATTAGATCTTGTCATTTAAGGGGAACTGGTTGGGAAGTATGAGAGCACTTGAAAGAAACTTTTTGTTTGTTCTTCTCTTCCAGCATTTTCAAGGAAATACTGAGAATACTGATACTGATTGGCCAAATCCTCTTTTCTCTGGCTGCTGTTTTTCTTCTGTGTCTTATTATAAAGACTTATCTCATAGGACCATATTACCGCAAGTTGCACACAGAAAGCAAAGGGAATAAAGAAATCCTCATTCTAGGAATAACTGCATTCACCTTCCTTATGTTAATGGTAATCTTTTCAATTCATAAAACATTTCTATACATGTGGTAGTTTACTGCATCAGTGTCACAAAAGCCATCACAATTACTGTTACGGCGTATACACCTGTCACTATTAACGTAATTATTTGGTTTTTAAATGTTTTAAAACAACCCTCAAATACACAGATTATTCCTGCATTATAGCACAGATGAGTAAAAAGAGATAAAATTTGAATGTCAATCAGCTGAACTTCTGCTGTTAACTTTTATTACAGTCATTTTAAGAATCATGATCCAGGTTTTAATTTTGGGCTACATCATGCCTTTGAAAACAATTTAGGATGGGTTTTGAGATACTGATAATGTTTGATTGTGACATTTTCTCACAAGTTTCGTTTCAAATTCTCATCATGGTTTTTATTGTAAAATAATTTTCTTATTGTGTGGGAGACAGTTTGGGATGAAGTTAAGAAAGTAGAGAAATGTGTTAAGGTTAATGGATTTTGATTAGCTCTGTTGGGTGTGGTTCATATTCCCCTGAATTTTCCTTATTTGTTTCTATCTCATGTTTCAGCCCTCTAAAAATTGTACTGCTGGAGAACAGAATGTGACAGTTGCTTGATAGTGTTGTGGGTTTGACACACCATTATCCTGAATGTGCAGATTGTTGTGTCCTCTGAGAATAATTAAGCCAAAAAGTTCCTGTGCCTGTTTTCTTAGTTACTTACAGTCCAACAGGGAAAGCTGACCTTCTTCAGGAAGAAGGTCAAAAAGAAGTTAGTGAGAACATAGTTTTGCAGTTATTGGCTTCTGTTGTTTAAGTTAAAAATGCCATTGCTCTGAACAGCTATTTGTATTCCAAATGCATCATCTAATAAGGGAAGGCACAAAACTAATTTCTCCTTTTTACTTTCTAACAAGCAATCATTACATTTGTAGAAGAACTTCTTCAATAAAAAACAGCATCTTAACCACAGAAGTTGTGTAAAATATTAGGTATCTAGGAGCAGTTTCACTGTAATTAAAACTGTGGCCAACATGGAATTGGGCATATTATGCCCAAACTGCATTTCAAATGTACAAGGAGTTTGTCTCTGTGACATTAAATAATACATGTGTGTACACAAATGGGGGGGGAGAATATGTTTGAGCATGGTGGATTTATACTACACAACCAGAACACTTCCTCAGCACTTTGAACAGTTTTTCCTTTTAAAGTTGATAAATAAATTAATCCAAGGAAGCAGTACAAAGGATACTGCAGGTAACTTTGGTAGACCAGGTGAGATGCTTGATACTCACACTGATAGAATCATTATAGTAATGGTACCAGCTGTGGTTTGAACACACAGGCTTAAAAACAAAAGCAAAAAAGTATTTGCTTGTCCAGTTGAATAGATGAACAAACAGATCTTCTGGAAAACAAATCTTAATTGGTATAGATGCTGTACTATGTCAAGGAGAAAAATATAGGATGGGTGATGGCAATCTAGTTTGAAAAAAATGTTGCATGTCTTTTGGAAAGGTCAAATGAAGGTTTTTGGATGTCAGGTAGGAAAACAATTAATCTGTCATTGATCCTGCAAAGATCTTTCTCCTCGGAAAACCAAGCCTAAATATGGAAGGAGTTGGTATCATTTAGCTGTAATGCTTATTATATATAAACTTGATTTATTTTACTTGGTTCCCATGTTTGGAAAATCTCAGGTGACTAATTAAACAAGAATTGCCATTTCCCTACTGATAAGGGAAAATTCTATATGGGAGAACAAGAAGTTCCTATACTGCAATTTTCATGTAAGGATTATTCTGTCAATTGGGAGCTTCCTGTATGGTAGTGACTTTTGAGCATTTCTGAACTGCTTGGCTCACTTGGATAACATTGCAACTCATTACACTTGAAAAAGATATTTTAGTAAGACTTGAAGCTTAAGATACCTTTTCTGTTCCCAGTATTCTCAGAAATCATTGAAATTCCCCTCTTTTGTCCTTCAACTACATAGGCAGATCAGGGCTGGGAGTTGGGGGTTGTGTCAAGTCCTTTAACAGTATATATGACACTGAGGCACAGTTGTGCATCTTTGAATCATATCCCTTGTCATCAGTAACAAAGGTTCAGTAGATCATTATTGCACTTTTAGCAACTCCTTTTCAAGCTTTTTCTGCAGTGTCTTATGAATATCATTACTAGTATTGGGAATATAATTCCTTGCTTGCCTGAAGTACGTCTCAGTGGCTTATGAACCTGCTTATGAACTCTTCTCTATCAATTAAAAGAAGATTAAGAAAGATCTGTAATCTCAAATATTCTAGTTAATTATTTAATAAAATACAGTTGAGAGAGTTTTTACAGGGTTCACTAAAAATTATTTCCATTTCCATTACAGCTTTACTTTCTTGAAATGCAAGCTTAAAATTCACCTCTTTACTCTTGAGCAGACTGACGTTACTAAAGCCTGAAATTCCTTTATTTCCACGAAGAGTTTATTTAATTTTACTGGCTTACCATATTCATTAAGTTTCTATGATGATTAAAGAGTAGCAATAAGATAGACACTATTAGAGAATATAAGCAAAACAACTGATGAACAGATGGTTGAGATTCAGCTGGAACATGTTCTAGCAGTAATCTTTATTTCTTTATTTATTGCTGTGGTAGAATATTTGAACATAAAAATCCAGTATTCTAGTGAAAGCAAAGCAATCCTTTCTGAATTAGAGTAAAATGAGACCCTTGAAAGCAACTGAAAACTAAGTTGTTCTGGGAGAAACATGTAAAGTGACAAAACTTGCCATGTAATTTGGACTGAAAAAGCTTTCTGTAATGTAGGAGTTGAGAAGAGGACAGTGCAAAGCCCAGGGATTAGTAATCATTAAAGCCCTGTTTGGTAAAGGTGGAACCTTAGAAGTGATGCAAAGAGAGAGGGAATACTAAATGCAAAATACTTTCCAAGGTTTGCTTATGCAAGAAATTCTACTGAGAATGCCTTCCTGCCAGTAAAACAAATCCTCTCCACTATGTGTGCACATGTGCCCATACATTATATATAAAAAACCTTGATGCTACAGCTTTATCTGAGGAAGTGTGTCCACTTACTGGTAATACTACTGGGCAACCAGAGACCAAGATGGGAATTGTAAAAGGAATCTCTGCATAAAGCTACATATAAAAGGTTGGATTTGATTTCAAAGGTCTTTTCCAGTCTAGTTGATTCTGTGATTCTTTAAATCTGAAGAACAAATTGGATGATGGGAGAGAGGGTTAGGAAAATTATGCAATTTTTGGTTCTTTTCTTGCTCTCTGATACTCTTCACACTTAGTGTGTAGAGTGACCTATAGATTTTGTGGACCTGAAGTTGTGGAGTACCCCGAGACTAGACAAGAAATAGCGAAATTTTCCTATTTTTTTACCAGGTCCTTGAGCTCATAATTGGCTTGCCATAGACTGAAGGAATGTAATTCAGTTTTTATGCTGTGGGACCAAACTCCCAGTTAGACATACTGTTTGCTCCAGTTATGTCTGATGCTTTCTGAACAAACATGTTTCTTTCACACTCAAATTGCTCCTTGCTTGAAAAGTGATTCTCATAACAGGGCAGTATCCTGCAGCTCTGGTACAAGATATGCTACATCTCTTCTTATATGGTAACCTAATCATATCCATGGGAATGTTTAAAATACTGGCCATAAAAGTTTTCATGTGGAGCTCTGTTACAGCTAATAACACTTAAGTGTGGGAGGATTATACTGAGTAGTAAAAATAATTCCAGCTTCATTTGAATAGACTATATTAGATCTTAATCATATGCAAGAGGCTGTGACTTTTAAAACAACTAATGTATGATTGAGAAGCACTTAAATTTGTTTCCTATGCATAACTGTTTCCTTTATCTTATTCATCTCTTGGTGATTTTAAAGTCTCTCATGTATATATTACCTTCTTCCCTCTTACAATTTCAAATTGTTCAGTAAAGCATGATATTCCTTTTGTTTTAAAATGAGAATAACAATATTTTGTTTGTTTTGCCTGATCAGCAATTATTTATATTAATTGGCAGAACCAGTTTGTTTCCTTACCTGTCTTGCAATAAATTACAGACTGTTATCACAAGCTATTTGATGAGCATTCAGACATTAATGCTTCAATACACAAAAGTCTTGGGATTATTTTAGGTGGCATTTTATCCATAGCTAGGAAATTTGTTTATTATGTCTTTTGCACTCCTCCATTTGTTTCACATCACCTAACTTTTAGTTTCATAACTGACAGTATAACATTGTTCAAGATATGATGAATGGTGTCCATAAATGTAATATTCTATTCTTGTGTAATATAAAATAGTATGAAAATAAGTCTTCAGTTTTAAATGTTCTATTAATATTAACAGCATAGTCTTTTCTCAACAGGATAACCATGATTTTAAAATTCTAAAGCATGCTTTATACCCATTAGAAGTGCTGCTTGGTTTTTTGGTGTTCCAAGCATTGCCTTAAGCAGTTACTTTTTGTTTTGTTTACTCTCTTTACATGTGTTTCATCTCTTATTCTAGTACTGCATTAAAATATTAAAAAAGAATGAAGCAGTCTGAATTCTTTCAAGCAGACATTGTGCTTCATTTCAGCAGTTTACTCCACACACTTGGATGAATCCCTGTTCAGTAAAGCACACAGGCACATTTGAGCCAAATTTACGGTTATAAAATGTAATTTATGCCTGGGACTTCTGCTAGATTGAGACTCTTCTCCCAAATACAGGCTTTGATTTTCATTTTCCCCCCTTGTTTGACAGCTGGAAAATATCCTGTTCTTACTGCTTTATTTCACAGCCTCAAGGTATTACATAATCCTGACTCCAAAGCTGTTATAGTCTCTGTTGGAGTTGTGAAATCAGATGCTGTCCTTAAGAGCAACACAAAGTGTTACAATGTAGATTAAGAAATTTATTTTTGTTTTTGTGGGAAAGGAGGTAACATAAAGGGAAAAACTCCTGCTGTGTGTCTTCTGTATAAATACAATACTGCAGAACACTGAAGTAAATACACTGAATTCTGTTTGTTGTTGACCTTGCATAAAGACATCGTAAAATCCTACGTTTGGTATCATGTACAGTTTTCTAATTTCATTGTGAAATGGTATATAAAGTCACTCAGCAATAGATTCTCTGTTATTCCTTGACAGATCACAGAGCTGTTGGATGTTTCAATGGAGCTGGGATGCTTCTTAGCCGGAGCTCTGATCTCTTCTCAGGGTCACATGGTTACTGAGGAGATTATGTGCTGTATTGAACCAATACGTGACTTTCTTGCCATCATTTTCTTTGCATCTATAGGTAACTTCCAAGAAAACTTACTTTAAAAGATTTAATATTATATCTAGTATTAAAGAATGTTATATCTATATGATATAAAATATGGTATATAAAAACATTGCTTAAAATGTGGAGAATTGAAATGAGGAGAAAAAAATGGTGTCTGTAATGTGAGGGGAGGAGATTTCGTTAAAATACTGTACTGTTCACCAACCACAGTAGTGGTTTGCCTTTGCTACTACTTTTAAATGTAACATTCAGTTTCAAAAGCCATTTCCATGTTGTATCCTCAAGTCTTGTTTTAATGTCAGTTTTTCAATGTTAATTCTGAAATCGTTCTATTGAAAACATGTAACTAAAAATTTTAAAGGGAAAAAAGCCTTGGTTTGGATGTTGATTTGTTGGGATTTTTCAAATGTTTTTCTGTCTTCCCAGCAGCTGTATTTGTAATTTATACTAAAATTGTATTATTGAATCACTTGGCGGAGTAGATTGCAGGTGCTCGTGGCTTGGTTTTCTCTGGAAGCAGATTGTCATAATATCAGAATTTTTTATAGCTTGTTTCTTTAGAAAGTTAGTTGGGAGGATGTGATCTGTGTGTTCTCAATGCAGGGAAGAAATAATTGAACAGGGTGTATGTCAGACACTACCTGAATGCCAGCTGAAATGCAGCATTGATGTGTGAGATAGGGGAATAACTCATTATGCTTGATATCCAAAAGGGGTTAACTCTGGGAGTATTTACAGTCAATCAGCAGCTTCATTTTGAACTCCACATTCTCTGGCTCTCTGTGCATGCCTCAATATGCTTTGTCTAAAGGAAACTGCAACACCTTACTGAAGTGCTCACTTGCCTCTCCCTGTGGGTTGTAGGAGATGCATGTCCCTGTGTTGGGGACATTGCAAGGCCTGTGACAGGGTTTGGATGTAGCCCTGGGCACAAATCCAACCTCCTTCAATCCAGGTTTACTTCAGAAAGTTTTAGGGTTTGGTTTTTTTCAAGATCACTCTTGGTTTTTATTTTAAGATTTTTATTGTTCTTTTTATTGCCATATATTTATTCAGATAACAGTAGAATCCCATCATCAGCATAACTTTAATGTTGTTCCTTATACACCTGTTTGGTATTCATTGTTTCATAACAGAAGCTAAAACTGTTTCTGGTGGCTGTCAGAACTAAAAGAAAACAGCTATGCTTGCCAGTCTGGATTTTATTTTGATTTTTTTTTTAATCCAGTCCATGATAATAGCTTCTGATGATGAGTCAGATTACTTAGTAATAGATAGGTTTATTTATAACTTATTTTTTTAATAATGGGGGGAAAGTTGTGAGAGCTGGTAAAACTTGGGTCCATATAACTGACAGGCTTGGAGGAGTAATTGCTAAGTGCTCACAGATGTTAGTTGTTTATGTGTTTCAGTAAAGAGGGGGATGGAGTGGATAGTGTTATCAGGGATACAAAGCATGACAAGTGATTATAAGCCTGAAGTTAATTTTACAAGAGCCTGAACAAAAATACTGTCCTACACTCTCGTGGCTGCATAAATTATGACTAGAGATAAGAGTTTGCTAGAGTACAAGAAAATAGCAAGACCTCAGTTGGCATGCTAGCAGCACTTCATACAGCCTACATTGTACTCTAGGGAAATTATTTTAGTCTTTCTGTTACAGAATTTAAAAAAAAATTCTTTCTAACAGTTGTTGTCATTATACTGGCAAGAAGGGAAAGACAAGAGAATTGATTTTACAGAAAATAGGTGTTATTCCTGCCTCAGAAGAAAATTAGCTCAAAATTCAGAAGAGCTGTATTATAGGCCTTTGACTAATTGTAACAATGCTTGCTTGTTAAAAAAAACCAAAACACAACAAACCATTAAAACCTGCAAAACCAACAAATAAAGAAAAGCCAAAACTGTAGAAAAACCCAGCTCTCAGACAAAATCCCCCTCCTACCCAAATAAAAATTAGCCCACCCTCCCCCCTTCCAGTTACTTTTAAATTTTGTGCTTAAAAGGAACTTCTGTGGGGTGGCAAGGAGGTAGGCTTTAAAAGGAGGGTTGTGATGCTACAAAGATGACCTGAGTAGAATAAAATGTATTCCTTAATTTTTCTTCTTACTAGATTTCTTTTTAAAGACTCTTGCTTGCTCTCTACTTACGTATGTACACAAGCAAATTACACATATGTATATATAGATATTTACTATATGGAATTATGTGAAAGCTATAGGGAAAGATTCTTCCTCCCTGCCTAAAGAGAAGGTTTGTTTGTTACTATATGCAGCAAGCACCTTATTCTAAAGAGCAGAAACACCTGAGATCCTGAGGTAGGGTGGAACACCACTGCAGTAATACAATTTCTGGTCCTTTTAGAATAAAGGCACAGATAGGAAAAATAAACTTGGAAAAGTTCATTCCAGTTTTGCATGTCTTAATGCCTGCTTTTCTGTTCTCACTACAGAAATCCTTCTGGTGCCTAAAAGCTGAGCTGAACAGTACTTGTTCATGTAATATCCCTAGCAGAGGAGCTGCCCTTAGCCTGACCTGTGTAATGGTGCTGCTTTCAAATTTGTGCTTGGGTGCATTTGTGGGAATAATGCACCTTTGCAGTTAGGCATTAACAGCTGCACTTTGAATTACTCTCTGTCTGTACATTCATTTAGACCTCTGTGTGTTCTTCCTGGCACTTCTTATGCTACCTGCTGAAAGTTCCTGGTAGTCTCTGTCCTCACTTGTAGCTTTGACAGAACATCTCAACCAATCTCTTAGAGCCACACTTTGGGAACTTTCTTTCTCATTTCTGTTTTAGTACCAAGTACTCAGATCTTTACCTGTACTTCATTTGATTTTGTTTTGATTCCTTTTTGGAAAGATGGAAGGCATCCTTGCATAGACCGTTTGACTTCTTTTAAAAAGTTCTGATTTTTTTTTTTTGTCTACAAGGCATATGGAGTTTGAAATTGGATCTCAGGACCCTCTCTGCCAGTGGTGAGGAGGCAAATTACTTCTACTGCCTGACAAATTGTGTGTTCTCAATGTGCTGTACAGATGTACTCACCTGCCAGGCTCCATATTTTGCTTCTGGGTAAATCTTGTGGTCAGCATTGGACCTTGAATGCAAGATGCTGAAAACCCTATAACAATTTGGTCTTTTTCTTCAGAAGATGGGTGATCCTGATGCTGCCAGCACCACCACTGTCCAGAACAAACATGCATATGAGGATTCTCCAATGAGCCTCTTAGCATTTCTGTTGAATCTAATAAAAATCAAAGGAAGAGCCCAACTGGAATTCTTTAGGTGGCATGCATCGCCTTCTCCTTATCCATCCAGCTCTACTGCTTTGTTTTCCTGCATGGTACACGATGAAACTTGGAGGTTTCAGGCACTCAGAGCTGACATTAGAATCAAAAGGACTTTCCCCTTTGAAGAAAGATGAAGAATGTTGGCTTCCCCTGTGCTATGTAATGATCTAACCAGGGCTGTAGCATTTATTGCATTTACTGGCTATAGTCTTAGGTTCATGAAGACTCTTGGTGGATACAGCATTTCAATGCATAGCTAACATGATTTTTCTGAGTGATGTCCTGTCTTGAGGATGTATCAGAATGAATTCTACTGACTCCATTTTGATCTACAGAGTTCTGGGTTTTGTAATCTTGTTTGCCACCAAGGATCTCCGAGATTCCTTTTCTTGATGTTGGGTCTAACTAGGATATTGTCAAGACATTTGGATCTTCACATGCTGTTTACAAGCCATCCAGCAGATTGGCAGAATCTGTCTAATGAGGGAAAGAGGGAGTTTACTTGATAAGAAAAAAGTACTTATAAAAACCATGTGCAACATCATGCTGTAATAGTCCACAGAAGAACACAAACCAACTTATGTGAGTGAACTGTGCTTTTTGGCTTGACATTGATGCATCCCAAGGCCTCCATTCCAGTTCTTTGTGAACTCTGCTTAGAGCTGAAGTCTGGTAGCTTATGGTCAGCTCTGTAAAAGTGTACCTCAGTGTTCTCCTAGCTATTGACTGCTGGCCAATGTGACACGTTACCTGATGACACTGCTGAAGTTTTTGAATTATTTGAAGCATTTCTTCCTTGTTAGAGAATGATTTCAAAATTACTCTTGAGCTTAGTCACAAAATCTGATCAAAACCATTGCAATAAATGGCCACATTCATGCACCTTCTGCCTATGAAGTTAATCTTTCAGATGGTGTTTGTGTTGTCAAGAAGGCTTCATGTGCATGTAGTCTGATATGACTTCTGGCCTTATCCTGGGTTTACATCTAGGACTGGGGCAAAGGTCTGTAGTGATCATAAAAATCCCTTATGATGGGATTTAGTTCCTCCAAAAAAAATGTCCTTTTTCTGGGATGTTGATTTGTCTGCTCAGAAATAGTGTGTGATGGGTTTAGGTTTGTTTCACCTTGCATACATTCGCCTCCAAAGGGTTTGTAGAGAAATCTGCTGTAGTTTGTGCTTCAGCTCTTTGGAATATGGCAATAATCTCCATGTTGGGCAGGCGTTCAAATGGACTTCAGACTGTCTGTGTGCTCCAGAATTGAACAGGTGGTTCCACCAGTAGTGATGAGAGCACCAGGCTTTATTTATAGCCTCCCTCAGAAACCTTCAGTAATAGATGTGGCAGAGTTGGCCCTCTTATCAAACACACCACTGCTACAGGCTGTATTTCTCTGATTGCTTTTCATGTATTCTCTGAGGTCGGCCTAAAGGTGAAGGAGCACTGTGCATGTGATGTACACTGAAAACAGAGAAGCTACTTGCCCTTCCACGTGCATCTGTGCATAGATGTGGATTTCTTTTTTTGGTTGTGTTGTTCATCTCTTATTCTGCCATCTCTCCTCTTACTTTGTGAGTTTTTTGCATATGCTCTTCAGTAGTTGGAAGGAAATGAAGACATAAAACAGGGTGTGTGCGTGCTGACTGGATGGTGCTTGTATAAAGATCTCTGATGTACTCAAAGAACATTTCCATCCACAATGGAACATGCATACAGACAAAACATTGTGAAGTTGCTGTCAGTCTGGAAGACATGACAACTCTTGGTTCTCTACAGTTCATCTGGCTCTGCAGCGCTATAGGGCAGTGAAAATTAGTGAAACCTTGTCCTGCATTCAAGTAAGAAGTTACAGGATTGATTTACATGCCTTATGCTTTAGAAAGCTAAATTCTTGTCCTTCATCAGAAATAATTGGGTTGGAGAACTGCCAGCTATTATGGATTTGTCAGGAACACCACCACTATTTTGGTTTCACTTTTTAGAAGCTTTTATGAAAAAGGAACAAGCTTCCAAAGATACACAGTTATGTTTGCCTGCACAAGTTCCTCATACTTCAGGAGATAAAAATGGACTTAGTTGTAAGATTATTCCTCAGTGACTCTAGGACTTCTCCAACAAATACTTCTTTTTCTTACGTTTAATACTAGCAGGATTTAGTTTTCCATTTCTGCATTCTTTGTGGTTCTTGTTACCTTGCTTTATATAATTACCAAATTAAAATGACCAAGTATTGCAAAAAAAACCCAAGAAAGACAATCCACCCCAACAAAAGAAACCCCACCAACATCATAGCAATTGGTTTTTCTGTAATTCCTTAATTGTTAGACCATGCTCAGGGGTTTATGGCTTTATCTGATTCCAGTCTAAGTGACTTTATCAGTTCAGGTGACTTTCAGTGTTTGGAAGTGAGGGTAACAGAATGAAAATAGTTTTGATTTCTGTTGTAGCTACAGTCTATGCAAATACTGTTCTTCCCACTGTGATAGTCTATTACAATAACATACAAAAAAGTTAAATGATTAGCAAAATATTGTAATGACTGTGCAGAAAAATGGAATTGTTTTCTGGCAGGATTTTTGTAGCTTTCATTAGAGGTGTATTTCAGTTCAGATTCTGTATTCTTGACTGGTGTGGAAGACAGAAAGTTTTAGAAATTAAAGTGCTTGTGCATCACTCATATGCAACTTCATTCAGTTGGGAATATGGCTTGTGCTAAACCTCCTTCAAGGAAAAAAAAGCTTGGATAATGCAGGAAATACTTTTGTGATCAAGTAGGTAGTTAGGGCTTTAGTGATCAAATAGGTGTGTAAGGCTTTTTCTTTGGTTGATTTTGAGAATATAATCTTGCAATTACATATATTATTAAACCAGAAAATTACCATAGTAAGATACTGGCTTCAAAATTTGCAATATTGTTTTCTTTCCTTCTAGGACTTCATGTTTTTCCCACATTTGTAATATATGAACTCACAGTCTTGCTATTCCTTACGTTGTCTGTTGTCATAATGAAGGTATTTTCTTTATGCTTTTTAAAAATATTTTAAATCTTTAATAATCTAAGTGTCTTTGTGCTGCATGACCTAAAGAAAATTCTGTGCAAAAACTGAAAATCTGATACAACAGAGAGTATTACTCTAAATCTGTATTTGGAGGAATCTTACTGATTAGAATACAGTTTGATACAACATTCTTTGGGTATTTAAAGAAAGTACTGTATTTATTGCTAAAAGTAAATTACACGTGGCAAAGCATCTATTTATCTAGCTTGGGATTTGTGACAGTTATCAAGTGTTTTTATTATAGTAAAGCAGATGCCACTTTTTACAATGTACATTTGTCTCTTTGACATCAATACAGAAGATACACTTGGAAGTCTCTTACTTTTTGTTATGTCCAGAATTGTTTTATTTGATGTTATGTATCTTACAAAAACATTATTTTATTTATTGCACTTCTTTTATTTAAACAAACAAACAAAAGAAACCCATGATAACTCCAAAAAACCTGTTTTTAAAGTTTGTCTTGGCAGTGCTCGTCCTTTCTTTGATTCTTCCAAAGACCAGCCAGTATATCAAATGGATTGTCTCAGCAGGACTGGCACAAGTCAGTGAATTCTCTTTTGTTCTGGGAAGCAGAGCACGCAGAGCAGGGATCATATCTAGGGAGGTAAGCTGTTCTATAGTTATTAACTTCAGTTTTTGCACCTGAATAACTTACACTGTAATACAGAATCACAGTATTTGAAATACCAATACACTCCAGATTTGTGTCATCTCTCAACTGTAAACAAGTAGAATCAACCCATACAAGTGGATTCTTATATGTCCTTGACAAGGTTCTTAGTGCTGTTTTTTGTTTGTTTCATATTGTACTTCAATATTTTAAATAACTTAGTTATAAATGGTTTACCTTAACTTCTCTCACTTACAACTTCTTTATTACCTGAGCAGGAAGTTGCAGATAGCACCTGAGTCACAAAGACTGAGAAGCCTTTGCTTTTAAAATCTTGGTACAGTTATAAGAAGAGGTAGAGGAGTATATGATACAGAGAGAGCATAGGATTTGAAGGAAATATCAGGAAATGAGAACTAGAGAACAGATATTGTGAGGTGAAAATTGTCTTAACATTTGAACTAGCAAATAAACTTGTAATCACTTTAACCTGCAAAGCTTGTACATTTTAAATACTCCACAGACGAAACAGCCAATGTTTTCAGTAGTCATGAAAAAATCCCCCAGGAAAGAACCCTTAACTCAGTTTTATAGTGAAGCTGTGAGAGTGTTACTTTTGTTTGAAGATGAAGTCTGCTTTGTGAAATTAAGTAAATCACAGCTATAGAAATTAAACTACTGACCTCACTTTCTAGTGCTAGCTGCTTTGTCCTCTGTTCTCCTGGTGCTCCAAGCTTTTCATTATGTGAGCAAGTGGGGTGTATAATGTTGGAACCAGTTCCAAATAAAGCATATATGAAAAACTTACACAATGCTGTTCCCTTGGAGGTAAAGCTGATTCATTTTTGTGTTCACTCCATATAATGAGGAGTTACAAATATTGCATGTTTACATAGAGTTTCAAGATGTCCCTGTGTGATCACAGAACCAGTTCAGGGGGCCACCCATGGAGCTTGGGAGGCTTTTAGGTTTTCATTTTTTTTCTGCTCTCACATGATTATCTACTGCATGAGTTTATATAGCCCTGAAATTGCCTAAATTCATTCTTTTGCTTGAGGCCTCAAAACTACTTCTATCACTGTTTTGTAAGGCTCATTCAGACTATGTAGTTAGGATCTTTTTTATCAGAAGATGTACAGTATGACTTAAAGGGATTTTTGTTTGCTTTTTTCTGTCAATGAGTGAACTAGCAGTGAACTTTGCCATTATATTATTCAAACAGAATAGTCTAGGGTGGTGGGGTTTTTTTTTTATTTGATTGGTTGGATATTTTTTGGTTTGGTTTGTTGGTTTGGGCTTTTTCATGTTTTCTTTTTTAATAAAGTGATGATCGGCCTTTGACTTTTTAGCAAATACTGAATTTTCAAAATTGATCTCTTACCTATACAAACAATTGTTTTCCTATAAACTCATAATGATGTTTTTGCAATTGTATCTTCACACCAAGTAAACATGTAATTAGATGATTTGAGCATGCACTTGTTTGCTTTTGTATCAATATGCAAAGTTGTTTAGGAAGACGGGTGAAGTCTCTTGAAAATACTGTCTAGAGGAGTCTAATCTCCTCAAACTTCTAGTTCTTTGAACTAGCATGTAACCAAGAGAAGTAATGGCTTTTATTTGCCTTTTGCAGGTCTATCTTCTTATTCTGAGTGTGACTACTCTAAGCCTTTTGCTTGCCCCTGCACTGTGGAGAGCTGCAATTATGAAATGTGTTCCGAGGCCTGAAAGACGCTCAAGCACTTGATCAAGATTTGCACAAATAGAAGAAAATGTCCTCTTGAACGAAAACATCTTCATTGCTCATTGTATTTCTATGCACTCAGAAAACCAGACCTGTTGAGTAGTCAGTCCTCTTAACAAGCACTTGGTTCTAAGCCTTATACTGACCTTAAAACAAAATTCAATACTAAAAAATAATTCAAAAAATCATTTGAATTGCACACCTTTTACAAAATTTACTTTAACTCTGACAGATTGGAACCTGCCAGAATATTTGTTTCTGATCCAATCTATTATTCAGAGCATAAATTATTTTTTAAAATATAGCATCATGCAAACTATGTTGATTATTTTTTTGCCTGAATGTGCCTTTTAATTTTCATCCTATTAATGCTGGTTCATCACCAGATTTTGTTCAAAAAGAAAAAAGATAAATACATATATTATGGTGCCTATGGTATCTTCTTTCACTAAATGACTTGAGTCATTTTCATGTTTAGGATTTTAATATAGCACTATAAAATTAATTACAAAACAAATTTCTAATGATGAGTGAAAGAGTGGTCTTCTACACAAAGAAAAGGTTTAAGTGTTTAGCATCAGTTCCAAGCAGTTAATTACATATTCCAAATCATGCAGCCAATACTGCATGGTATTTTATTCCAAATTGCAGTATATTATGTATTTTCTTACAGTGGTAAATTTTGTGTTAACTCTTGTATTTATTTAGATATTTGACTAAAAATTGACAGTAAAAAAGGGCAAACTTATGTTTGCAGATTGACAGCTGTCACTCATTCTTGTTGCTAACTGCTGCTACAGTAATGGTTTACAGGGGTTTTTTCTTTTGTTTTAAATCAAAAAGAAATATAGTAAAACTAGGAAGTCTTATTTCAATTAGATGTGAAAAATACCACTTCTGTAACTTTGGAGATTGGACCTTAATTGACACTATTCTAGATGTGAAATTATTTTAAGTAAAGTAGTTTGCAGAAAACTAGAAGTGGCAGACTGGACATATGTTTGCAACTCTATCACTTTTAAAGTTACATTTACATTGAATAAATTGTTAGTCTTTTTAAAATACCATGGTATTTTAGAAAACAGTGCTTTGAATGTGATCTTAAATGTGGGGTTTTTTTTAAACATTGTATGTAGTGGGATAAGTCTTGTAAAAGCCCATTCTTTAAGTGTCATAGGGAAAGCTTACTCATAGACTGTAGTCTACTCTGTGACAAAGCCTTTAAGAATCATCTTGAGGTTTATCTGCTAAACCAATACTATTTAAGATCCATTAACACTTCACGTCAGTATTGTAGTGTCATCTAAAATAACTTTGATACCCACAAAATGGTTAGAAAAATGCATGTTACATAGGTTTAAATTGTCAATTAAAATGAAAACTGCCCTCCAAGTAGCAAAACAAAGCTTTGGATGGATTTTTGTGCTTTATACCTATGCCAGCCTCAGTTTCTTCCTGTGTTTTCTCTGATATCTGCTGGTCTTGTCCAAATGCAGCTTGGAGTAGTCTGGAGTGTGTATGTACTGGTAGGACAAGGTGGAGATCATCATATATGAGTTCTTGCTGAATTTGGGGATTTCTCTCCAGGCACTGATGCTTCATAAAGGTTGCAGCAATGTATGGCAATTCCACCTCCCCTCAAATGGTTTCAAAAGTTGTCGTGGAACAGACAACAGAAGAAAAAGCTGCCTTATAAATATTTTTTTTATATATGTAAAATCAATCTATAACAGAAAAGAAACTTGAAACTGATTTGTTGGTGTATTTCAATATTTTTATTCACAGTAGAGGAGTAATTCAAATTTTATGGTCCCATTTAACAATCTACTAGCTCAGACTTTTTTCTGGGTGTCTCACTAAAATAATTTGTTTCTTAACTCTTTTAGGGAGAGAAATCTTACTCTATCCATTGAACTAGGTCATAGTTTTGGCATGAAATACAAACATCTCTCCTGAATGCTTCGTTTTGGCTTTTAAAGATGCTTATTTCACGTGTAGTTTTCCACCTGTTCCAGGGGGAAAAAAGGCATGATAGGTCATGGTAGAAACCTTTGTATGGTTTCCATTATGTCACCAGTTAGCCCTTGAAATGGTTGTATGACGTATTACACCCATGATGAGTAAACCTTTTATCTAAATAAATTGCTGTGGGTATTTGTAGTTCTCTAGAAAACTCCAGTTAGGAGACTGGGAAATGCTGATGGCTTGTGTCTCTTAAAGAAAATATTTTCCTGATGGTCTTTTAAAGGAGTTGGGTGCAAAGTCCTTTTTGGTACCGTGTCCAAAAAGGAAAACAAGCATCTAGATACCTACTGCCTATCTCTCTCAGTTCTCTGCCAAATAAACTTGTGTGGTGGTTTAGGAATGGTATTCCCCAACTTAGTGCTCTCACCTAAACCACATCATCAGTTGCTTCCCCCTCTCCCCCTAGTGGGAAGCACAAAAGGCAAAGATTGTGGGTTGAGAGAAGCACCATTTACTGGAAACAGCAATGAGATAAGAAAACAAACAGTAACAGCAACAATGTTAATGACAAAAGTGTACCCAGAGAGTGACTTGAATGCAGAATGCTCACCTCAAACCCCCAGACAGTCAACAGTGGCTGACAGGTTCCCCACCCCCCACACTTTCTGTTTTGCAGAAAGAGGGGCCACCTTTCTTCCCCCCCACCTCTGGCAATGATGCAAGGTGGTACAGAATAACAACCCAAACATGCCCATGCCACTCCAGGCTCCACCCCCTCACAGTACTGTGAAAAAATTAACTCTGTCCTGGCCAAAATCAGGTCAATTTTGCTGGGCTTTAGGAGAACTGGGGAAAGAGAAATAGCCTTATGTGAGTATCAATGTTCTGTGTCTCTTTGTTGACATAGACTTGGATTGCCTGGTTGAATATCAGATGTAAGTGCAAATTACTAATCTTAACAGACATGGTAAGTTTGTTTACAATCAGATATTTGAAATTGTGTCATAGAAATGTGGAGGTATATTGAGATACTGTAAGTATTTCCTGAAATGCAAATAATGGCTCCGTGCATAAATTCCATGTCCAAATGGGATAGTCTCCTGATACAGTCTTAGGATAGAAACAACAGACCCTATTCCTGAATGATCACTCATGCCTGTATGGAAAATGGGGAGAATATTGCATAACCAGCCCACTTAGATATAATTGCAGCTTTTCAGAAACCTTATGCTTGTAGTGTGGAATATTCTCTTTCTGTGTCAAGTAGATAAAATTAAAGCAGAGTTCCAGAAGACCTGAAAGGAAAATGTACTGATTTGTGGAAGGTTTCTTGAAGAACAAAAGGTGTTTTCTGGAAATTCTTGTTTCAGCTTGTTGGACAGTGGATCTGTCTCATTCATTAACTAATGATCGGCATCATTTGAATACAGAAAAGCTGATACAGAGCAGAAACCTCATTAAGTGATCAGAGGATATTTCTGTGGTTAAGCTGATCTTAAGGGAGTGAAAAGGAAGCTCTGCTGTGTGCTTGACTTGTAACTCATTCAGCTTACCTATTTTGGGGTTGGTTTTTTTTTGGTTGATTTGTTTTGTAGGTGGATGTAACTGTTTGCTTGTTTTGCGTGGCTTTCTGAAAATTTGAGTTCTCGCATGTTACCCCTTAATTGCTACCCTTGATCAGTCTGTGAAGGTAAAGGAACCAAAGCAGTTTAAAAGCTGGTAGTGTGGGCTGTGCTTATCCTTTGTGAGCCATTTCTGTCCCCAGGGTCAGACTGGTGTATGTAGACCCACAACCACCCTACTTGTGGCTTATCCCTTACAGAGCAGGTGGCTTCAGTCCTTCAGTAGGAAGGGACCTCATGGAAGTCGTGAGGTGGTTTCTTGCAACTGGGACTCACGTAGGTCTAGGATGGCTCAAGGAGTGTGATGGTGGACTAGTCCATGGGGTTACCTAGCCTTCTAAAAGCCATAAGGATTCGTATTTGCTATAATTCTCAAATATGAGGAGAAAGAATCCTCGCAATGCCTTGTACTTCACTTGTTTTACAGTTAGACATCATCAGCTTTGCAGGCAGAGAGATGTGTGGGGTGCCTTGGATGACAGAACAGTGCTGGATGGTGATGCTTGATAGCGGGGGTGTGAAATCCAGTGTGGTCTTGCCTGCTGGAATGAACCCAGGAACAGTCTAACCACAAAAGCACTCCTGGGGATTGTCTAGGGAAGGAATCCGTAGTTCTGTACTGTAACCAACCCTGGCAGTGTTCCAGCATGTGGGCAGTGCCAGAGGTGGAGGAAACAGGATCCCTGAGTGACAAGAGGCAAGCCACACTAACAGCCTTCCTACTTTGTGGGAAACGCAGTAGCTTGTAAGGAGCAGCAAAGTAGCAGACGTCCCCTGGCGATGAGCTGACACGAGGGAGCCCACACAACCAGTGGAGGAAGAAGGAACAACAGCGAGATGTCCTAAGGGGCTCGGAGATGTGTGGCTCACCCCACCCCAAAGGAAACCAGGCAGAAGGAAAGGCATGCCTCTACCGACTTCACTCAGGAGCCCAGGAGATGTGCTCCTCGGGTTCTCCCACCGCTGCCGGGTTGGAGTTACTGACACTTTAAGGACAGTGGGACTAGGAAAACCTGATTGCTGGAGACAACCAACTGGACAATGGTGTGAGGAGAGTGACTTAGGGAAAACTGAGCCTGCCTTGTGGGACAAAACCTACATCAGGGAGTGGTAATACTTTCCAAG
Source organism: Climacteris rufus (assembly GCA_013398175.1). Lineage (NCBI taxonomy): Eukaryota > Metazoa > Chordata > Aves > Passeriformes > Climacteridae > Climacteris > Climacteris rufus. Next base: position 1,583,264 of record VZRZ01003844.1, on the reverse strand, counting down.
TTATGGTACCAAGCTGTATTTTTTATTTCCCAAACTAGAGCAGAAATTTGAGAATTGAGAGATGCTACCTCCTGACGAGGCCAGATGCTGACAAGCTGGTCGGTGAGCTGGCATTAGGTCTTTAATTAAGTCTTGAGCTTGCACAAGTCAGCCTGTTCAGATTCCATAGCTTTCCAGTTCATGTGCCATGTCTTCAGGCATGTTGTAGCTTTCTGTCTATAGACTAGATGACCTCTTGAGGCAATTTCCTCGACTCTGTCATGCAGTTCTGCCACATTGATACTGTTGTGATCTGTTCTCCTTTCCAAGCACACTTAAATAGGGGAGGCAGCCCCTAGAAAACAGTTGTGGAGTGGAATAGCCTTCCACCACTACAAATACAAACGAAGTCCTAAAGCTGCAAAATACCTGAAAAAGGTGTGCTCAGAGATTAGAGAAGTGCTGAAAGTTATTTCACTGATACAAATACTTCAAATTAGTTGTGAACAACCCTCGGCTAAAGGAGACAAAAAACACTACCCAGGAGTTGGGCATGCTTGGGCAGTCAGTATGTATCAAAATAAATTCTAGTAAACTAGGACACCCCTTCTTGTTTGTGCTTGTTCAGTTGACTCGCAAGTTTTTTTCTACAAGGACGAATGTAAAACAAAAGAGCAGGGGGTGGGTGGGTAAGGAGGTGAGATACAGACAGTTTAACCCCTCAGGCACAGTATATATGACCTGGAGGGTGGAGAGCGGCACCATCAATTGGACATGTCTTTCAGGAAGCATTTTTTCCTGCAGTTGGCTTATGGTGCTTCATGGGTTTTGTGTGTGAAAGTTCTTCCTCTTTGCTTTCTGAAAAGTTGCAAGGTACAAACACATTTTCATTATTACCTTCTTTCTTCAATGTCCACTGCCATCAAGCTTAGTAAACAGGAATGAAGATATGGGGTAATAACCCTAGAGCAGCAAGTGGGGAGTATTGTTAATGAAAAACTCCAAAGATTGCTTTTTATCAAGAAGATGAACGTAGTGTTTCATTATTATTGTAAAGCGCAACTATTCATTGTCTTTTAAAAAAAGAAAGAGTGAGGTGTAAAAGTAACCGAATGGAAATCTCTTCGACTCATGAAATGCATCTTCTCCAGTATCTGTGCTGGATTTGTCTGCTGTTGCAATGCAGTAGCTCTGCTGGTCGTTGTGTTCTATTCCTAACCAGTCTTCTTTCCCAGGAAGCAGCATGATTTTAGAGAAAGAGCAAGGCTTTTACTTCCTGCTCCCCTCTTCATTGCCTTCCGAGCAACCTTGAACCATGCAGGCTTGGTCTTGCGTGCAGACGCGTGTACAGCTTCCTTCCCAACAAACAGCCTTGCATGCACCCCTATAAGCAACACAGTTCTTGAGCTTTTTTTATTTCGCTTTCCTGCAGTTTCCACGATTACGGCTCTGCCTTTGTAGCCCCCCACTAGCCATGCTGTAGGGTTCTGGTGTTTTTTGCCAAAACTTTCAGGATAATGATGTAATACATCACACAGCCCCTCGCTAACACGCTCTGTTGCTGCGGTTGTCACTGCACACCGGGGCTGCACAGCCCGGAGGTGCTTTAATTTTGGGCGCAAGGTTGAGAGCCGCAACCGCCCAGAGGAAAACTTTCGCTTGGATTACCACAAAATCCCTAATTTTAGCAACGATCGCTGCCAGCGAAACTTCGCTCGGGTAACGGCCGGCCAACACGCCATGAGGAAGCACCGGCAGCAGGATGTTGTGGCAACGAACCCGCGCGGCCCTGCCCCGCC